>CAUYQU010021740.1:0-96292 GCA_963574635.1 Cheracebus regulus
TGCTCTTCTTGAGGAATATCTTTGTGGTGTTCTCTGTATTTCCTGGACTTGAATATTGGCCTGCCTTGCTAGGTTGGGGAAGTTTTCCTGGATAATACCCTGAAGAGTATTTTCCAGCTTGGATTCATTCTCTTCGTCACATTCAGGTACACCTATCAAACGTAGATTAGGTCTTTTCTCATAGTCCTATATTTCTTGAAGACTTTGTTCATTCCTTGTTACCCTTTTTTCTCTAATCTTGCCTTCTCATTTTATTTCATTGAGTTGATCTTCGACCTCTGATAACTTTTCTTCTGCTTGGTCAATTCGGCTGTTGAAACTTGTGCATGCTTCGCGAAGTTCTCGTGTTGTGTTTTTCAGCTCCATCAATTCACTTGTAATCCTCTCTAAGTTGTTTATTGTCATTAGCTTTTGTCAAATCTTTTTTCAAGGTTCTTAGTTTCTTTGCATTGGGTTAGAACACGTTCTTTTAGCTCAGAGAAGTTTCTTATTACCCACCTTCTGAAGCCCGATTCTGTCAATTCATCACATTCATTCTCCATCCAGCCTTGTTCCCTTGCTGGTGAGGAGTTGTGATACCTTGTAGGAAGAGAGGCATTCTGGTTTCAGGTGTTTTCATCCTTTTTGCTCTGGTTTCTTCCCACCTTTGTGGATTTATCCACCTGTCATCTTTGTAGTTGTGGACTTTCAGTTTGGGTCTCTGAGTGGACGTTGATTGATGAAGTTTGTTGATGATGAAGTTATTTCTTTGTGTTTCTTAGTTTTCCTGCTAACATTCAGGCCCCTCTGCTGTAGGACTGCTGAGGTCCTCTCCAGGCCCTACTTGCCTGGGGATCACCTGCAGCTGCTGCAGAACAGTAAGGCTTGCTGCCAGTTTCTTCTGCTATCTTTGTCCCAGAAGGATATCCACCAGATGTCAGTCTGAGCTCTCCTTTATGAGGTGATTCTGGATATACGGGGGTCAGGGAGCTGCTTGAGGAGACAGTCTGTCCTTTATAGGAGCTCACGTGCTTAGCTGTGAGCTCCATTGTTCATTTAGAACTGTTAGGCAGGTACGTTTATGTCTGCTGCAGCTGAACTCATAAACCTCCCGCCCCCTTTTTTTTCCCCAGGTGCTCTGTCCTGAGGATTTAAGGGCTTTATTTATGAATTTCTTTTGTGTTGCTGCCTTTTTTCAGGGATGCCCTGTCTAGCCAGGAGGCAGCCTAGTCACTGTCCGCCTGCAGAGTCTTTGTTGAGCAGCTGTGGTCTCTGCCCAGCTGCCATGTGAACTTCCCTGCAGTCCTGTTTATACGGGTATAGTTAGAACTGCTTCGGCAATGGTGGCCCACCTCTATAATGGTGGATTCTCTCTGTAAAGGCGGGCTGCTTTGGCAATGGCAGGCTGCCTCAGCAATGGCAGACTACCTCCGTCGTGGTGGACTGCCTTGGTAATGGTGGACACCCCTCCTTCACAGAGCTGGACCATCCCGGGTTCAGCTGCGCTTGCTGTGAATCTCAATCCAGAGCGTTTCAGATTGCTGTTTTTTTGTGGGGGTGGGACCAGTTGAGCCTGATCACCTGGCTCCCTGCCTCAGAGCCCTTTTTTTTCTAGTTGAACGGGCGAGTCTGTGTCCCAGGTGTTCTAGTCGCCTTTTGAAAAGGTGCCGGGATCTGTGTGATTTCCCCTGCAGTGACCCACTGTGCCGGCTGAAACAGCTGCACTGAGATTCATGGTGCTTTTTTTGCCCGGGAATCTCCTGGCCTGGCTCCCTGTTTCAGTCCCCACCTTTTTTTTTTTCTGTTGAATGGGTGACTCTATCCCAGGAGCTCCAATTGTCAGCTGAAATTGCATGCGGACCCGTGTATTTTGTGTGGAAAACCACTGCGCTGGCCAAAACAGCCTCACGGACCAAAACAGCGGGGCCAGCCAAAACAGCTGCACTGGCCAAAACAGCCGCGCTGGCGACCTTTGCGCTCCTCTGCCTAGGAATCTCCTGGTCTGTGGGCAATAAAAATCTGTCTGGAAATCCAGCGTCCACTCACCCTCCGTGCTTTCACTGGGAGCTGCAATCCTGAGCTACTCCTAATCGGCCATCTTGGATCTCCTTCTCCTTGGTGAAATTATTTAGCGTTAAATTGTCCTTTTCAGTGAATTTATCAGAAGACCCTCAATAAACATATCAGAAGATCTTTTCCTTTTGGATGTTACAAGAATGTCATTGTATTGCTGTGACAGGGAGAGATGAAAAATATCCATCAGGAATAAATGTCCTCTCATTTTCTGCGTAGCCTGAAACTGTTGCTTCCAGGGACAATCCAGTCCATGGGAGCTTCCGGCTGAGGGGACTGCCTGCTGACTTATTGGCACTGAGAACAAGTGCTCAGCAGCAGGAGCAGCAGCTCAGAGGTGAGTGGGGGTGGCACTCTGTGATCACAGCTTCTTTTGGAAATCTCTGTGGACTCTAACAGCTACTCCTCATTGTCTCCCATCTCCTTCAATGGTGTATTGGTGTCTTGGTGAGCAGCTGTCATATTTCAGCACCACAATGGAGGACAGCTCACAGCACTTTCCCAGTTGAGTTCTTCAAGGGCGGGTCTGTTAGGGAAAATGGGTTCACCAGAAAAGTGAACCTGGGAAGCTGATCTACTGTGAGGTTACCTTCTAGCAGTTTTGAATCTCTGAGGCAGGATATAGTTCTTCAGACTTCCTTTGCTGAGACTTAGCTCATACGCTCTTTTTGGATTACTATAAAGTGCCTGTAATTTCCTCTAGGCAATGTCTAAAACTAAAATTCCTCTTCAGATGCCTCCTCCACAGGTCATGAAATCTGGGAGCAGCTTTGGAAATCTAATGTTTCTCCAAACTGGATACATAGAACCTAGCTTCCTTAGGGTCCCTGGTTTAGGTAATGTAAGTCTTCACTTTTATTTTTTCTTTTTTGAGATGGAATCTCGCTTTGTCGCCCAGGCTGAAGTGGAGTGTCGTGATCTCAGCTCACTGCAACCTCCGCCTCCCAGATTCGAGCAATTCTCCTGCCTCATCCTCTGGAGTGGCTGGAATTACAGGCATGCACCACCATGCCCAGCTAATTTTTGTATTTTCAGTAGAGACAGGGTTTCACCATGTTGGTCGTGCTGGTCTCAAACTCCTGACCTCGTGATCAGCCCACCTTGGCCTTCCAAAGTGCTAGGATTACAACTGTGAGCCACCTCAGCCGGCCAAGTGGTCACTTTTTGATTCTTGGTGTGTGACTTTTGAAATGTTTGCTGTCACTGACTTAGAGAGCAAGAATAGAAACTGGCTTTCTATTCTTCTGGCACAGCTCTGGTTTGTCCTTCTGTTTCTTCTCCCCACCCAACCCCCATCAGCTTAGAGACTGGAAAGAGATGGCCTTTTCTTAGGGATTAATCTGAAGCATCTTTGTTAATCCCCCCTTTCCTTCATTCTTGTGGAAGACTTCCCTTTTGTATCTGAATTTCTAGCTGAGGAAATTAATTTTCATGTTACTTACTTACATAGTATTTGCTAGAGACAACTTAGTAAACATCATGTGGCTATTTCATGAATGTAACCCTTTTTATGCCAAGAATGATTTAACTCTATAACCCTAACAGATTACGAAAAATCCATGAAGTGGCAGTTGACAGTTCCAAACAGTGTGAGCTGTAGATCTCTATATAATTACACATTGTAAATCTCATATAAATGAGGAGCTGTGTGTTGTGTTGCAAAATAATAGCATTTTCCCTTAGGCAATTCTATTCAACTTCTACAGACCATTAAAGCTGGAGAGTCTTGATGGGATGGAGGGGGCATCCTTGAAAAAACAGTCTCTCATAGAGCCTCATGAGCTCCAGGCTCTGTGGGCTTCAGAATTTGCTTTCCAAACTTTGGTTTTCAATTAATATCCAAATAAAAGAGGCATGTGCATCTGCCTAAGGCAGAAAATAGATCATGGGAGATTAGGAATTATTTACTTGAGTCTTGTTTGTTTGAGAAAAGTTGACCTCAGTGGGTTCAACTGTATTCACAGATTTGGGCAGTCTTAGAATGAAGTTCCCTTATTAGTAAAATAGAAGTAGTGCCCCCAGGGAGCTTCAAGACAGAGCCCAATACAGACCTGTCCTCTGATAATACCATACTTTTATGAGCCACTTATTTTATTAGAAATTAGTGCAAATTTTTGATTCTGCGGCATAGTATATCCTGGATTATTTTAACATGAGAATAGCGTTTATGTTATGCACCTAGGACAATTGACACTTTACATGCCATATTTCTCTTGGAATTTTGCATATTCTTTGATACATTAGGGGGACAAACACAATTTGAGAGTACAATCCTGAGTCAATCCTGGGCTGCATCCCTTGGTCTAAGCCACTGGGAATTATTACCCAACTTTCATCGGTACTATGAGCCACCCATTTTCCCTCCTTAGCCCTGACACGGACCATGTGAAAATAGCAGGTGTGTGATTCCTGAGCTTAGTTTTGAATCATTTACTCTGATCCATCTCAGACTTGACATACTGAGTAGCTTCATTCCTGCTGGCTTTTGTTGAGTTGTATGTATTTCTTGTTAGGTCCTCACTCTGTCTCCCCTCCTGTGGTTAGAACTGCTTCCCAAACTTGGCCTTTTTATCTCTTGCCTTTCAGTCTTTTATTTGCTTACCATTCTTCATCACCTGGTTGGTCCCTCCCTGCCTCCAGGATGGTTTCTTTCCTCAGGGTTCACTCCCAGTAACTTCCCTTCCAGATTGCCTAATGCCCCATGAAGAAGGTTAAGGGGTCCTGCTCTCTCAACAAGGAAGTGGACACAGAGGCAAGAATTACTGTGTAATTGAGTAATACTTTTTACTCACAGTTTCTTTCAATATGTCCTGGAACATTGAGCTAGACTAACTTTTCTATCATTTTTTCAATTAGAATACTGTTCTCAACTAAACATTAGTCTGCAATAGTTTTAAATTATCATGCATGATTCACAGTGATTTAATATTCACAAAATTCCTGCCATCTTAATAGGCTTTAGAATGGGAAGTTGATTGGGAGTCATTTCATGAGTGGAGGAGTGCAATTTAAGATTGTTAGAACATAACACGTATCTTAGCACTTGGTTGGAATGGTTTGGTGCCTGCTTAATATAGAATAATATGAAATTGCTGGGCAATGAAATTTCAAGCAGGGGCTCTGTATCTGAGGGTAACTCTTCTGCAGATAGCAAGCTTTCTCATCACTCTATTCCTTTGAGAGATCTTTTTTTGTGTGGGTATTTTGTGCACATTTCCAGCCAACATTTAACTAGGCCTAGAGTTGGAAAAAACTATGCAGTGATCCATTCTCTTAGTTCCATACTTAAGTCCTTCTGTATTTTCAGGTCCTCAAGAAACAGAAAAGTTGACAGTCTACAACAGTTTTGACTACAACAAAACTTATTTCCTAAACTGTGGAATAATTATTTATTTCTCAGAGAATTTGAGCCTTTTCTTGTAATATGTTTGGTATCAGCAGTACAGAGTTGTTTACATGGCACCTGGGAATCTAAGTGTGAGTTAGTAGGTGAGGTTTTCTTTGGCTTACACATGTCTAAACACTTTGATCTCAGTGTTATTTTAAGTTTATCTCCATTGAGTTTGAGATTTCCACTTAGCTTGATACTTTGCAAAAGGTAGTTTCTCATGGATTTAAAACTAGAGGGCTTGTTTCTCTGTGGGCTCTGAGACATGAATCCCTGACTTAAAAAAAAGTTGTTTCCTTGGCAGTTAATCTCCATCTGGCATATTAGGACATAGCCAGGCCCAAACATTGTAAAATAGATGAGGGTGCTAGCAAAAAAAACTGTTGTCAGAGTGAACAGGAAATCTACAGAATGAAAGAAGTTTTTTGCAATCTATCCATCTGACAGAGGTCTAATATCCAGAATTTACAAGGAATCTGAACTATATTTACAAGAGAAAAAACCAAACAATCCCATCAAAAAGTGGGTAAAGGATATGAACAGACATTCTCAAAGGAAGACATTTATGTGGCCAACAAATATATGAAAAGAAGCTCAACATCACTGATCATCAGAGACATGCAAATCAAAATCACAGTAATATACTATCCCACACCAGTCAGAATGGCAGCTATTGAAAAGTCGGGAAACAACAGATGCTAGAGAAGCTGTGGAGAAATAGGAACACTTTTACACTGTTGGTGGGAATGTAAATTGGTTCAACTATTGTGGAAGACAGTATGATGATTCCTCAAGGATCTAGAACCAAAAATATCATTTGACCCAGCAATCTGATTACTGGATATATACCCAGAGGAATATAAATCATTCTGCTCTGAAGACACATGCACACGTATGTTTATTGTAGCACTGTTTACAATAGCAAAGATATGGAACCAACCCAAATGCCCATCAACGATAGACTAGATAAAGAAAATGTGGTACTTATATACCATGGAATACTATGCAGCCATAAAAGGGAAATGAGATCATGTCCTTTGCAGGAACATGTGTGAAGCTGGAAGCCATCATCATCAGCAAACTAATGCAGGAACAGAAAACCAGACACTGAATGTTCTCACTCATAAGTGGGAGTTGAACAATGAGAACACATGGACATAGAGAAACAACACACATCAGGGCCTTTTGTGGGTGGGAGGGGGTGAGAAGAGGGAACTTAGAGGATGGGTCAGTAGGTGTAGCAAACCACCATGGCACATGTATACTTATGTAACAAACCTGCATGTTCTGACATGTATCCTGTTGTTTTTTCCTTTTTATTTTTTTCTTCTTCATTAATTTTTTTTTTTTTTGGAGACAGAGTCTCACTCTTTCACTCACTTTGGAGTGTAATGGCACAATCTTGGCTCACTGCAACCTCCACCTCCAGGATTCAGGTGATTCTCCTTCCTCAGCCTCCTGAGTAACTGGGATTACAAGCATGTACCACCATACCCCGCTAAGTTTTGTATTTTTAGTAGAGACAAAGTTTCATCATGTTGGCCAGAATGGTCTAGAACTCCTGACCTCAAGTGATCCATTTGTCTTGGCCTCCCAAAGTGCTGGGATTACAGATGTGAGCCACTATGCCTGGCCCCTCCTCGTTCTTGATGATCTGTTTAACTATTCCTACTACTCCAAAATTGCCTCCTTGTTTTTCAAATGCAGTATCTGTATCTTCTCCGCCCTAGGAACAATCATCTCAGTCTTTTCTACACTCACTTCTGAGGCTGATTCCTCTTAATGTATTGATGAGTACTTATGAATTAAGCTATAGCCTGTCTCAGCTCACACATATCACCCAGGCTGAGTGCAGTGCCCATGCACAGCCCTGATCATCATGCAATATGGCCTCAAATGCCTGGGCTCAAGCAATCTTCCTGCCTCACACTCTCCATTATCTGGGACTATAGGCTTGTGCCACCACGCCTGGCTGATTTTTAAATTTTTTGTGTGGAGACAGTGTCTTGTTATGTTGCCCAGGCTGGTCTCAAGACTTCTGGTCTCAAGTGATCCTCCTGCCTTGACCTCCCAAAGTGTTGGGACTATAGGTGTGAGCAACCATGTCTGGCCCATGTGTGTTTTCTTTTTTTAAAAAAACTTTGTAGACAAGGAGTTAGTGCCTAGCAGTGATTCTTAGCTTAGAAGTGGACAGTCCAATCACACAGTAAAGAGCGGGTGGTCTTTTCCTGTGTCTTTGAGGAAGAGCTTTGCCCCCATTTATCCTTCACTGTTGACCTCAAGTAAGGCCAACAGGAATGACTAGTGTTTCTCCTATGTTTGTTGAAGGACAAATCTCAGAGTACATTTTACTTGTAAAAAATGCCATACTGGGACAGCACATGTTGTTTATTAACTCGTTTCAAAGGCAATTTAAGAAGCTCAAGTCTGATTAAATGATACAGAAATGATGTTTCTGGAGAAAAGATCTCAGTTCATTAATTTTTAAAATCTTTGCCCCCTCCCTCATCTTTTAAGCTGTGATGCTTATTATTCTATTATTTATTTATTTTTCCAAAAAGATGTTTTGAAGCCTCTGAATTTTCCTCTTGGGTACATTTTACTGCTATTTTAGTCCCTCATCGCTATCATTCAAATGTTCAGCATTTAGAAGTACTAAATGACTTTCCTGAGATTGTAACTTTTATTCCCGATTATCTGATGAACACAAATCAAATATTTATTATGTGATTGTGACTAAAATATATAAACCCTCAAATATGTTTATAGTAAAGCAATTCTTCCTGAAAGGTATTCTTGTATTTTTTAACTGTTACTGAACAATTGTGAAGTGTTTTATCTTTTGATACACACACACACACACACACACACACACACACACATACACACACACATACACAGACACACACACACACTCTCTTTCTCTTTCACATGTATATATAAGTTGTTTTTTCAGTGATTTCTCATTAAATTCTAGGAAACTATGTCAAGATCTCCCCATTTTAGTGTTGAAAAAGTTTCTAAGAAATGACTTAAGTCAAAGTAGCATGCTTGGGTGTCACTGTGAATGAGGAAGGGTGGTTTTAGAACACACAGCCCTGATTACACCTTGTCCTGAGTCACATGCAGAAACTATCCCCAGTGGTCCTAGAAATGCACTTGCATGGGTGCAAGAAGTGGCTACAGTTGAAGTGAAGTGGGATGTTTGTCTTGTTTAGGTTAAAATATATTCTGTCAATGAAAAATAATTTGAAGACATACTTGTTCACAGTAGTTATAATACATTTATCTGGTGTTTGAGAAACTACTCTGGGAGAGTGGGGAGACTCAGAAGTTCAGAGGATTAGAGAGTGTGATGCCAGGAGCCACCTTGGCTTTATGTGTGAGAAGTAGGCTTCTGGGAGCTCCTGGAGGAAATTAAAGCAAATGCATGCACCTTTAGGTGATGCTGTCGGGAAAACCAAGGACAGGTAGTGGGTGTTGAAAGGAAGGCAGATAAATGAAAAGGAAGGCACCTTTGTTTGAAAGAAGGGAAGAGGAGTGGAGGAGGTGGGTGAGGCACAGGGAGAACCCCATTTATGAGCATGATGCTAAGTATTGAACATTGGCTTCATCCGATCCCTAGCAGCCTCATGAGGTGGGTATGATCCCCCCAGTTTATATGTGGGGGAACTGGGACACAAAAAGAGGTTTACACCCTTTGAGGTCTCACAGCTGGGATGCTTCAGTGTTAAAATTCTGACCTAGGTTTTAAAGGCCCTGCTCTTTAGCCCATGATTTTATCCATGATCCTGCTGATTCTTGAGATGAAGACTCCTGGTGAGATTTCCTTTCCTTAACTTGATCACTTTGCTGAAAGATGCTCTTTTCTCTTGCCTGTTTATTACTGAGATGATCACACATGGAGACCAGGTCTCCTTACCTATAGACTGTTTCTGGGGCACTTTCCTAGTTTTTTTTTTCCATCATGATTCTGATTCCAGCCTACTTGGATGATATTAGTTCTCATTTGTGTTCCAGGGAGAGATGTCACCTGGCTGTTGGCACTCCCCACTAGGCAGAGCCACTTAATAGCTGCTGAAGAGAGAGAGAGCCTCAGGAATATTAGTCATTCTTCCAGAGGTGCAAGGAAGATGGAATGAGGGCCATGTGCTGTCTGGCGACTAGCTGTGACTTCCCCGCAGCTGCTTTCCCTGCACACTGCTGATTCCTGCATCAGGCTGGTGCCCTGCAAACCAGCTTGCACCTGCACGTCTTCACAGGAGGAAATGGTTGATGAGGAAGGTCAGCCAATGAGGCTCAGGCAGCCAGGGTGGGCTCAGCCAGCCTGGCTCCCGATCCACCAGGCTGAAGGCAGCTGTGGGTTCTCCCATGCCATGGCATCTTGCCATTCAAGCTCCCCAAGAAAGGAAAGGATGGAGAGAGAGAGAACTGACATGCTAATCGATTGTGGTCTTGCCACTCCTGTTTGGGATACTGTTTGGAAAAGGCCGCTAGTGAATGACTACGTTTAGAGCTGTACATGTTTTCCAGGTGGGATAGTGTCATTGCTGCAGTTGCCACCACCTCACCATGGGCTTCTGCTTTCTCCAAGTGCTAACTGTGTGGGCTCTGGTCTCTGTGGGTTTAGGATTCTTTGGGGTAGGATTGAGACTTGTTCCTATACCCACAGTGTCATATTCAGGCACATATAGGAATCAGGGAGAATAATAAAAATTTGTTGAATGAATGAATTTTTTGAATGAATGACAAACACCATTAATTGGATTTTATTTTATTTAAGACAGAGTCTTTCTCTGTCCTGAGGCTGGAGTGCAGTGGCACAATTTCCCCTCACTGCAACTTCCGCCTCCTGGTTCAAACCATTCTTCTGCTAGCTGGGACTACAGGCACATACCACCATGCCCAGTTAATTATTATTATTATTTTTTGTATTTTTAGTAGAGATGGGGTTTCACCATGTTGGCCAGGCTGGTCTTGAACTCCTGACCTCAAGGGATTGTCCCATCTTGGCTTCCGCAAATGCTGGGATTACAGGCATGAGCCACCATACCCAGCCCATTCATTGGAATTTATTTAGAAGTATTCTTTAAAAAAAAAAAACCTGGTAAGGAAATAGTGGGGAAGTTGGACAGGAAAGGGAAAGAAGCCAAGAAGGTATACAAAAGCAAGCAAAGTCTCCCAGAAGCTAACTTTGGGTCAATCCCACAGATGAGCTTTTGAGATAGCAGCAATCACACTCCAGTGTTGTCTAGAACAGGTATGAGGTCACTGAGGTATTTATACCTGGTACCATCCAGCATTAAGAGCTGATTCCAGGGGCATCAGTTTCCCATGCTCTCCAGCTTTGGGTGTGTGATGACAGAGCTGCTCCTGCTGCCTGTGGGCAGCCTGCTGATAAAGAGACACAGGTACTGGCTGTGGGGAGTGAAAGTGCACTAGAATTTGGTGTATACAGATGTCTTGATACTCAAAGAATGGTCCGTGGGTTAGCAGCATTAGCACAACTTGAGGATGCATTAGAAATGCAGAGCCTCAAGCCCCATCCTGGAGTTACAAAATCCTAATATATAATATAAAAGATTTCCCCAGGTGAGTTTTTAAAGCACAATAAAATTTGAGAAGTGCTGTGGACTTCCATTTTACAGATGAGAAAGTAAAATACAGATGAGAGGTAATTTGTTCTAGTCACTCACTGTGTGGTGGATCTCAGAATCAGCTTCAGGGCTCCTAGCTCTAAGTGATTCTTGGCCTGTATTCTGTAATTGCCTCTTGGAGGAGGGTGCGAGCTGACTGGGGCCGCTCCTAGAATTCTTAAATCACACACACTAGCTACCTTGACTGCCTGTGAACAAAGTCAATCTGCACTTTACTACCTCCCCTTTAAATGGCTTAATTTCAGAAGGTATTGCTTCTTCTTCAAATGTTTCTAAATTTTTTGAGATGGAAAATTATTCAGGCCTAAGGCAGCATTAATGCAGTTGCTGCTGGAAACTCTTTGCACTGGGGCTGGAGGTCAGGTTCACGGTCCATCTGGTCAGATGCTTACAGGGGCTGATGTGTGCAGAAATGGCCAGTGGAGGCTCCCAGGGGAAGCTTTCCATGGGGATGGGCGAGTGCTTGCAGAAGGGAGGGCTCCCTTTCTCTCACTTCTCTTGCCAGAGCTCAAACATAGCTCCCTCACCCTGTCCCCCAAAGGCATAGAATGCTGATGCAGATGTTCTTTAAAACAGGGAGAAGGCTTCCCAAGTGTGTGGCATGAGCAGTTCCCTCATGGCCAAACCGGTTCGCAGCTGGCCTGTGTGCTGGGAGCCTAGCATAGAAAATAAAGGTGAGGGAAGAGAAGTACTTGATCCCGCTGCACATGCCAGACGGAGCTATGGGGGAGCCTCTTCTGTCACTTTGGTTTAATTAAGGGTGGATGGAGGAGGCCTTTCTTCAAGAAAATTCCAGGAGTGTCTCAGGGATTTTTGAAGTAGGCAGTTCATTTGCAGCGTAAGGAAGAATGATTTCATCCCACTGAACAAATAGGCAGGGAGTTGAAGAGCAGTGGTGACTTTTAATTTCACTCTAAAGAGATTATGGAAAGCAATATGGTAATGATCCCTGAGAGGCAGCAGCATGGCAGTGGCTCATTCTTAATGTCGGAGACTTTGCTCATATGTAAATCTTACTATTTGTCTCTCTTGTTCCACCAGTGGGTTGTGAAATCCGGATCCCATTACATTGCCTCAGTTCTTCTGTGAGAAACCTGGAATTATTTCAGTCCTCTGATGATTCATGGGGCTCATCTGGGGAAGAAACTAGAGAGGTTTCCTTCACAAACATTTCCTGAACCCTTGCAAGGATGGTGGGACATAGCCTTTGCTCTTGAGCCACTCCCAGCCCAGGCTTGCCCACCTGTTTGACTTCAGAGACAGAGGGAGTGCTAACTTGTGTTAGTATTTTCTTTCGACTAGGTTTTTGCTGCTTGGCTAAAAGGACCACACTGTTGGTGGAAATCTCTTTCTTTTTTGACTGTGCTGCCCTGGGTACATCTCTTTTAGATTGTGTGAAAACCCTGCTGATGCATCTTTGAATGGGAGGAGACGTTCTGCTGCCCACTTATCTTTCTGTCCATCTGATAGCTGTCCATTGTTTTCTCAAGTCTCCTCCAGATAGGAGGTGAAGAGTAAGTCCCTTGATTTGTAGCTTTTTCTTTCCTAAGGGTCTCCCTGGGAAGGGTATTGCTTCTTGTTTCCCTCAATTTCTAGGCGACATGAAGGTGAATCATGCAATGAATTTATGTAAACCTGGGCACCTGGCTCTACAGGCACTTTCTCCTATTGAATTACCCCCAACTCCAGAATTCAGTATGAAAGTGAATGGGCCTGTTATACAGATTTCCGAGGCCTTTCAGTTGTAGCCTCTCCATCTCTTATTTCCTTTATCACTCAAAGTCCAACCGGGAAAACAGAAATTATTCCATTTAAAACAACGTGAATTTGATTGGAGGAGCTGGTTATGATGGGAAGAGCTGGGTAGTCAGGTAGAAGACAGTAGGTATTCTAGAGATTAGAAACAGTAAGGAGCTGCTATACCATCCCTGTCTGCAGGGACAAAGAGAGAAGGAGGTGTTATTGGAGTGCAACGGTTGGGGTCACCCATAGTTGTCTGTTAAGTGGGACCTGGGGCAGAGGAGGCATAGCTTCTGCTGGAGCTGCTACCCAAGACAGAGAGTGGCAGAAATACTCCGGCTTTTCCTTTCCTCCCTCAATCTCTTATTAGTACTTCTGCTGGCCAAATCCAGCTGGAAGCCAGCTGAGGAGAGAACATGGGAATGAGCCTGTGAGAGTTAGTCCCTTTGTATTACAGAGTACGGAAGGGGAAGGCTGGGAAGAATTTAGGAATAAGGGGTCTAGGGCATAGCATCGGAGCCTCATCAGTAGGCTCTTCCCAAAGTCCTGAAGCAGTTTCAGGACTCTGGTTATGTGCACACTTCCTCATGTGTGTTTGCAAACCTGACATAAATGGCTGTGTGAGATCTTGGTTGGTTGTTTGGAGAAGTTCAGAGCTTGTCACCTTTCTTGGTCGCCTTTCACGACGACCTATTTATTGATTCCTATTGTTGAACCTATGTTCCATTGAACCCTATGTTCTGGTTCCTATTTATTCTTGTTTTTCACACCACCTTCACATCTTCATACTAACTAGCTCAGATCCGATCTGCCAATCTGTACAAGGTTTAATTTCATCCCAACTAATTTGGCTCCAATTTCTCTTGGCATTTCTTTATCTCCTCCTTGGTCATTAGGAATAATTTTCTTTAATAAGGTAAGTGAGATACTGGGCATAATTTATCAGCTATCATGGCTATCTTAGGATTCCATATTAATGAATATGCAGTGGTAAGACTGTTATTCCAGATCCTGTTAAATCCAAACTCACTCACTGCATTGACAGTGAATGGCAGTAAACTACCATTCATTAAACTCGCCAAGCTTATATTATTCTCCATAGAGACAGCTGGAAAATTATCCTTGCGTGTCACAACACTAATTTTAATTTTAAAGAAATGAGCCATGAACTGCTGAAAATAATAATTCTCAATGATGACACCTGAGAGGCTGTTGTGGGTATCAACCAATATATTAATTTTATCTCTGGTTTCCAAGCAGCAGAAATCCTCTTGCTAGTTATACAAGAAATGTGTTAAGGCATGGCCTATACAGCTATAAACACAAAAAGGCATTTTGAAAAAAATGGCTCTCCACCTTAATACATTGCTGATGACCTTTTACAGAGTCTTCTCATTTGGAACTGGAGGGAGTTGACCATTTGTCTGCCTTTCCGATATGAATATCCCACTGTCAGCACAATACTCTTGCTTTAGGAGAACTGTATTTTAAAAAGATGCCATTCTTAGTTCAGAAACTTTGTGTTCCTTTTTTTGATTTGTGTACTTGTGTTCTTTGAGGCTGAAATTTGTTTTGCAACCAAAGCAAATATTCTACAGTACACTACTAACAAGTAATATCCATGGCTAGTTTCTGAGACACTTTGTGATGTAAAAGCTAAAAAGAAAATCACTTCTGAATTCCAGAGGAAAATGAGTCAGCATTACATTTTAATTTCAACTTATCACCACCCTGACCATCACAACCCATTTGCTTGTTTTTACATTTTATGAGAATTTCCCCTTTGTTTTGTTTTGTTCCGGCTCACTTAACATGTTGGAGCAGACTCTTCAAATATCCTCACAATGATAAACCCTGGTTCCAATTCCTATGGCCCCCCTATTCAACTGTACCATAAACTACATGATGGATTGTATTAGGGAGGCTGTGCAAGGACTGAACAGCATTGAGTTTGGCCCTAAATGGTTGCAGTTTTAGTGTGTACCATGAGGCTTCTTCAGCCAAGGAGGCTCAAAATCTTCTAATAACCTAAATCCCCAGTGCAGAAGTAGAAGAGCCTGAAGTTGCTTATTCTCTTAATTATTTAAATTTCTTTCTTTTTGCATCTTGGAAGCACTCTCCACGGTACTAACAGTCAAACCACTGAGGAAAAGATTTATTTCTCTTTGCAAAGATCAGGTGGTTCAATCAGAAGCAAGTGGCCACTGGAGATTTGGATGAGTTTGATAAGCAGCTCTCTTTTGAAATCAGTGCTTTGTTCCCCCTTCCTTCCTCCTTTCCCCTCTCCTGACTACAGGTTGCACTGCTTTCCTTGAGGAGATAGGATTTTGCATAGAAAGTTTGATTTGCATCAGAAATCATGACTTTGCAGCTGCAGAAAATCTTATGAGTTCTGTTGATTGCCCTTTCAGTCAGTCCTGCAAATAGTTCTAGAAACATTACTAGTTTTCTTCCCATATCAGGAGGCCAAAATATAAGCTAATGCCCAAGATAACCATTCTTTAAAATTTCTCCCCAAACATAGATTCTAAACTGTTTGAAAACTCATTTATTCTAAGAAAAGAAGCCAGACCAAAAAATATATTATTAGCATACTAACTCAGTTCAAATCTCTCATGCTCTATTTCTTCTAGATTCTATAGGTTAGAGTTAAGAGTTATTTTATGTTTCTTGAGGACACAGGGAGTCTAATTATTATTATTGTCCCCAGTGGCACTCAGGACAGGTCTAAGTATAGAGCAGACACTTGGAATATGTTGTTTAACCCACTAGGTCTGATTTCATGGCATTTGGAGATCAGAATTCTATTGGTTAGGATGCTACATTTTGCAAGTAAGAAGAGACCCAATACAAGTTAGCATAGAGAAGAATGATTTTATTAGTTCCTGTACCTGAAAAGGTTCCATGAGGGCTCTAGCTCTGTGTTTCTGCTTTGTTTCCAGTTTACTTTATGAGATGGCTGCCTGGCTCAATCACAGAATAGAGTCCCAAGTTTACCCATGTCTTTATTCCTAGAGATTCAGTTTCAGTTGAGCTTAAGTGAGGCTCAGGAGTTGGTATTCTTTAAAAGCTCCCCAGGAGATTCAGGTCTGCAGCTAGGGCTTAGAACCACTGCTCTAGGGGTATGTACCTAGGCTAAGGTGACTCAATAAGATTTTGTCTCCTTGGAGTTTGAAATCTCGAATGGAACACCCGGAAACTGAATGGTGCTGAGGCTGAGTCATGCGGATGATAGTCATCTATAAAGAGGACCTCTAAATTCTCCTATTGAAGTCTGATTTACCTTAGTCCCAATTCTTCCCACTTCTTGGTCATTCATTTGATTCTGTGAGATACTGTAGTGCTTATCCATCTATCCAACCATCCATTTAACAAACATTTATTCAGTATCTAGGTAGTTGCTCTCTCCTGAATTTCATCTAAAGAATCTATGAAAGTGGTTTAAAGTTGGACTTGGGTGAAATTTTACAGTCTGTTGTCGCTGTGCTTACATTGATAATCCCCAACCTTTCATACTATTTGGTTTTACTTTCTTCAGTTTTTAAAAAGACATTTCTAAGCTAAAAGAACAAAGCCAGAGGCATCACACTACCTGACTTCAGCTATACTACAAGGCTACAGTAATCAAAACAGCATGGTACTGGTACCAAAACAGAGGTATAGATCAATGGAACAGAACAGAGGCCCTGGAGGCAATGCCACACATCTACAACCATCTGATCTTTGACAAACCTCACAAAAACAAGCAATGGGAAAAGGATTCCCTGTTTAATAAATGGTGTTGGGGAAACTGGCTAGCCATGTGCAGAAAGCAGAAACTGGACCCCTTCCTTTCACCTTACACAAAAATTAACTCCAGATGGATTAAAAATTTAAACATAAGATCTAACACCATAAAAACGCTAGAACAAAACCTAGGCAAAACCATTCAGGACATAGGCATAGGCAAGGACTTCATGACTAAAACACCAAAAGCAATGGCAACAAAAGCCAAAATAGACAAATGGGATCTAATTAAACTTAAGAGCTTCTGGACACCAAAAGAAACAGTCATTAGAGTGAACTGGCAACCAACAGAATAAAAAAAAAATTTTGCAAGCCACCCATCTGACAAAGGGCTAATATCCAGACTCTACAAAGAACTAAAACAGATTTACAAGAAAGACACAATCCCATCAAAAAGTGGGTGAAGGATATGAACAGACGCTTTTCAAAAGAAGACATTTATACAGCCAACAAACATAGAAAAAATGCTCATTGTCACTGGTCATTAGAGAAATGCAAATCAAAACCACATTGAGATACCATCTCATGACAGTTAGAATGGCAATCATTAAAAAATCTGGAGACAACAGATGCTGGAGAGGATGTGGAGAAATAGGAATGCTTTTACACTGTTGGTGGGAATGTAAATTAGTTCAACTATTGTGGAAGACAGTGTGGCAATTCCTCAAGGATCTAGAAATAGAAATTCCATTTGACTCAGCAACCCCATTGCTGGGTATATACCCAAAGGATTATAAATCATTCTATTACAAAGACACATGCACGTGCACATGCACATGTATGTTCATTTTGGCACTGTTTAAATAGCAAAGGCCTAGAACCAACCCAAATGCCCATCCATGATAGACTGGATAAAGAAAATGTGGCACATATATACCATGGAACACTATGCAGCCATAAAAAAGGATGAGTTCATGTTTTTTACAGTGACATGGATGAATCTGGAAACCATTATTCTCCACAAACTGAAGCAAGAAGAGAAAACCAAACACAGCATGTTTTCACTCACAGGTGGGTGTTGAATGATGAGAACACATGGATACAGGGAGAGGAACATTACACAATGGGGTCTGTTGGGGGTTGAGGGGCTAAAGGAGGGAAAGTGGGGTGGGGGTGGGGAGATTGGGAAAGGATAACATTGGGAGAAATACCTAATGTAGGTGACCAGGGAATGGAGGCAGCAAACCACCATGGCAAGTGTATGCCTATGTAACAATCCTGGAAGATCTGCACACGTACCCCAGAAATTAAAGTGTAATAAATTTAAAAAAATAGTACACTGAAAGTGTTCAATTAGAAAACTGTGTTTAAATTACCTGAGCTCTTATTTTTTAAAATATAGTTTTTCAAAATAAAACTATATGAAAATACATACTCAAATATTTCTCCCATAATAACATTTTTGATTTCCATTTCCATTTACCTCTTAGAAAGGAAACTATATTCTTAATTTCTTTTTGCAAAAAACACCAATTTTGTATTTTTTATATTTGCATATGCATATATGTGTGTGTGTGTGTATACATACTCATTTCTTATTTCTCATTTCTTACACAAAATGTGGCATACTGTACAATATCTATCTATCTACTTTCTTACAGTTTGCTTTTTTTAACTTAATACAGCCTATGAATATCTACTTCACTCATCTTCAGCTACGTACTTTCCTACTCATCATTATTCATTCAAATTAGTTTCCTATGGATGGCATCCTGTGGACAGTTTTCACTGTTTTCCCTTTCCAAATGATGGCACAATGAATAAACTTTTGCATAGATATAGATAAAAATGGACATAGATATTGATCTAGAATAGATATAGGAAGTTTATTTTTAGGGGAAATTCCTAGAAAAGGAACTGGTTCTGTTGTGGAAGATATTGCAGATTTTGACACAATGGTTATTGTATAGTTTGCACTTGCCCCAGAATCTATACCTGACTTCTGCCTGTGCATGTATTGTCAAACTTAAAAGTCTTCAAATCCAACATGTTAGCAATAGTGTCACATTGTGTATTAGATCTGTATCTTTGTGATGAGTTTGGGCACCCTGTAATATATGTAAAGGCTACTGGTATCTCCTTTCCTCTGTACTGATGTTTCATTTCTCTGGTCTTGATTTTTAGGATTTCTTTATATACTAGGACATGATTTTCTATTATGATTGCAAAATTTTATTTTAGTCATTTGCCTTTTGTCTTTGCTTATGGCATGTTTTAGAACATGAACTTGTTTTGTTTGTTGTAGTTGAATTTATCAAAATTTTATTGTTTTTGGACTTTTAATTGCAGTTTAAAAAGCTTGACCCACATTCACTTTGCAAAGGAATCCATCTGCTTGTATTTCCTTCTGGTGTCTATACAGTTTACTTTTTTGTTTACCAAATTTCTTGTTTCATTTGGAACTTATTGTGGTGAGTAATGTTAGGATGAGAAATAAGCATTCAGTTGTCTCAACATAATTTATTACAAATATTTATCTTTTCAACAGTGACTGAAATGCTTCCTTTACTGTACATTGTTTTTGAACATTCCTAAGTAGATTTCTGGTAATCTATTTTGTTCATTGGAAAAACATCATATGGTTTTAATTATAGAGGTTATAGAGCATGCTTTTATATTTGGCAGGACTGCTACTCCCTCCTGTTATTTTTTGGAGGGATTTTCTAACTCTCTGTCTATTTTCTTTTTTATTATTTGCATAAATGTAAGGGATACAAGTGCATTTTTGTTACATGGTTATATTGTGTAGTGGTGAAGTCTGGGCTTTAGTGTAACCATCACTTGAATAATGTACATTGTGTCCACTAAGTAATTACTCATCCCTCACCCGTCTCCCACCCTCCTACCCTTCCACCTCTCCAGTATCCACTATTCCACTCTGTATATCCATGTCTACACACTATTTAGCTCCCACTTCTAAGTGAGAATGGGTGGTGTTTGATTTGCTGTTTCTCAGTTGTTTTCTCTTAAAATAGTGACCTCCAGTTCTATCCATGTATGATTTCATTCTTTATATGGCTGAATAGTATTCCATACATGTTATATATATATATATGTGTGTGTGTGTGTGTGTGTGTGTGTGTGTGCAATTTATATATAATATAATAAATATATGATAAATTGTTATGTATGTATTTTAATTGAGTCATCTATTAATGGACAGGTTGATTACACATCTTTGCTATTGTGAATAGTGTGATAAACATAGGAATGCAGGTATTTTTTGATGTAACGACTTCTTTTCCATTGGGTAGATACCCAGAAGTGGAATTGATGGATCAAATGGTAGTTCTAGTCTTAGTTCTTTGAGAAGTCTTCATACTATTTTCCATAGAGGTCTTACTAATTTTCATTCCCACCAGCAGTGTATAAGTATTTCTTTGTCTCGGCATCCTCAACAACATGTATTTTTTGGCTTTTTAATAATAGCCATTCTGACTGCTATAAGATGATATCTCATTGTGGTTTTAATTTGCATATCTCTGATGGATAGCGATGG
Organism: Cheracebus regulus; assembly: GCA_963574635.1. NCBI lineage: Eukaryota > Metazoa > Chordata > Mammalia > Primates > Pitheciidae > Cheracebus > Cheracebus regulus. The sequence goes on from CAUYQU010021740.1 coordinate 20,123, forward strand.
TGAGCATTTCTTTTTGTTGTTGTTTTTTTTGTTAGCCATTTGTATGTCTTCTTTTGAAAAATGTCTATTCATGTTCTTTGCCCACTTTTGTTTTGAGGCAGAGTCTGTCTGTTGCCCAGGCTGGAGTGCAGTGGCATGGTCTCGGCTCACTGCAACCTCCACCTACTGGGTTCAAGCGATTCTCCTGCCTCAGCCTCCCAAGTAGTTGGGATTACAGGCACGCACCACCATTCCTGGCGAAGTTTTGTATTTTTTTAGTACAGATGGGGTTTCACCATGTTCGCCAGGCTGGTCTCAAACTCCTGACCTCAAGTGACCTGCCTGTCTCAGCCTCCCAATGTGCTGGCATTACAGGTGTGAGCCACCGTGCCCTGCCCCATTGCCCAGTTTTTAATTGGCTTATTTGGTTGTTAGTGTTGAGTTTGAGTTTTTTGTAAATTCTGGGTATTAGTTACTTGTTAGATACATAGTCTGCAATTATTTTGTCCTGATATATAGGCTACTCATTCTTAATTATTTCTTTTGCTGGGCAGAAACTTTTCATTTCTTTAAGTCCCATTTGTTTATTTTTGTTGCTTGTGTTTTGAGATCTTAGTCATGAATACCTTGCCCAGGCAAATATCCAGAAGAATTTTCCTTAGATTTTCTTCTATTATTTTTATAGTTTTGGGTCTTAATTTAAGTCCTTATTTCCTCTTGAGTTGATTTTTGTGTTGGGTGAGAAAGAGGGGTCCAATTTCACTATTCTACATATGGCAGTTCTCAGCACCATTTATTGAAAAGGCTGTCCTTTCCCTGGTGTATGGTTTAGTCAGTCTGTTGGTTATAGATATGTAGCTTAATCTCTGGGCTCTTAATTCTGTTCCATGGATCTATTTGTCTGTTTTTATACCAGTACTATACTGTTATAGTTACTGTGGTCTTGTAGTATGATTTGAGGTCAGGCGATGTGTTGCCTCTAGCTTACTCCTTTTTGGTTAGGGTTGCTTTGGCTATTTGAGCTCTTTTTTTATTCCATATACGTTTTATGATGTTTTCTCTAATTCTTTGAGATACGACATTGGTATTTTGGTTAAAATTTCATTGAATCTTTAGATTGCTTCAGGCACTATGATCATTTTAACAATATTGATTCTTCCAATCCATGTGTGTGGGATATTTTTGCATTTCTTGGTGTCCTCTATTATTTCTTTCTTCAGACTTTTGTAGCTTTCCTTGTAGAGATCTTTCACCTTCTTATTTAAATATACTGCTAGGTATTTTTTAGGTCGCTGTTATAAATGGGATTGCCTTCTTGATTTTGTTCTAAGTTTGATTGTTATTAGTGTATAGAAATGCTACTGATTTTTGTACATTGCTTTTGTATTCTGAAACTTCACTGAATTTATCAAATTTATAAGTTTTTTTTGCAAAGTTTTTAGGGTTTTATAGATATAACATCATATTGCTAGTGATCAGAGATAATACAACTTTCTCTTTTCCAATTTGGATGCCTTTTATTTCTTTCCTTTTCCTGATCTCTCTGGTTAGGACTTCCAATACTATCTTGCATAGCAATGCTGCAAGTGTAAATCTTGTCTTGTTAGTTTTAGAAGGGATAGCTCTCAACTATTTTTGTACACTATGACATTAGCTATGGGTTTGCATATATGGCCTTTATTATTTTGAGATATATTCCTTCTATGCTTAGTTTGTTGAGGGTCTTCATCATGAAGGAATGCCGAATTGTATTAAATGCTTTTTTTCTGACTTTATTGAGATGATCATATGCTTTCTGTCCTTAACTTTATTTACATGATTAACTACATTTATTGACATAATTACATTTATTGACAACTTTTTAGCTTAAGAAAATGAAAACTTAGCATTTGTATAATCATTATGTTCAATTTATATATTGATATAGTTGATTAAAAGATAGCTATAAATTATTTGCTACTTATATATTGAGACATAGAATCTGATTTCCCCTCCCTGGAGTCTGAGCTGGCCACTGTGACTGCTTGTCTATTGGCGTATAAAAGTGACATTTTGAGACTTACATGCTTGGGCAGAAAAAGCCCTCCCAAACACTTTCTAGGTCTTGGAACCTCAGTTTTAGGAACTGAGGAAGTTCCTTTTTAGGAAACTCTTAGGACCCAGACATCATGCTGAGAGGAAGTCCAAGCAGCTCCCTGTACAAGCCACATGAACAGGAGCCAAATATACTTGTCAGCAACCTTGGCTGAATCAATAGACACCACCAACCTAATAGCCACATGAGTGAGTATTCTTAGAGGTGAATCCTCTAGCCCTAATAGAATCACCCCAGCTGATGCTGTAAAACTGAGGTGAGTCATCCTCAATAAGCCCTACTCAAATTTCAGATTTATTTGACAAAAACTGAATAATTATTAAAGATTACTGTTGTTTTAATCTGGAAAAATTATCTTAAGGAGAATTAAAACTAAATAGATAATGTTTTAAACTTTCAGTCTTGCACTAAGTTGCCATAATAAACTCTTTATATCTTCATTTTTCTACCTTGTTCTATTAAAAATAATGTTGAGAGGATTGTAATACAGTATATTTAAATAAACATTTTACCTTAAACACCTTAATAATACTAGTAACATCTTATAAAACATCAATCCTGAATAGCATAGCATTATACTTGTTTAGTAAAGTGAATAGTTTCTAACAATTAAAATAAATTGTTACTCTTATCCTATATACTTCAAATAAGTATTCAGGGCAGTTAAAAATCTATCGATGCATCAAGACTATTATAAGTAAATAGAAGGAGAAACCTACAAAAAGTAGGGATTACATTATTACATTATTTTCTTGGTTCTAAGTTTCATCTTCTTAACACTTTAATATTTCTCAACTTGGATGCTTCTTATGATTGATATCTATGTTCAATGTAGTGACTCTCCCATCATCCAAAAGCTATTGTTAAGTCAAAGATTATGTCAGGATTAAAGAATTATGTATACATCTCGAAACATTTTTCTTTTTTTTCTAAAATAAAATTAGCATCTATAGATAGATGTTTAAGAACTGCGAGAAGATTCTTCAGGCATGTTGTTTGAAACAGCCCTGTAGTTAGACAAATATCCAGTTTGCACAGGAGTTAAATAATTAATGGATGGACTATGTATTTTTCTCTGCTTGGCACTGCCTTTTACAGCCATATATGTAAGCATGGAGTCAGTAGCAAATCAGTTTGGTCACAGATACTGAAGCCAGGCTCCTTCAGATCTCAGCTCTTCCATGTGACCTTGTGAAATTTTTGCTTACATTATAGTTTGTTATGGGTATTCAATAAAGTAATACTCATAAAGCACAAAGGAAAGTAATAGCATATAGTTTGCACCATACAAGGGTTTGTTAAATAAAATTAAATTGTAGGGAGGACTTTGGAAAGGGGAAGCTAAATCAATGTTTTAGGGAGAAGGTAGAAAGGAAAAAAATAGGACAGGCAGCACTGTAACAGGATGTATTTAAGCAGCTGCTGTTTCTTTACATCAGCTCTTATTCACTTATATGTAATGTCTCTGTAGAAAGTATGAAAGGCACTTTTGAAAAGTTTTCAAGCCTTTAGAAAGTTCCAAAGCCTAAATACATATGAACCTTTTTGTATTGCAGCAAGTCATTCTGTTATGTACACATTTTAGTACAGATGGATATTTTGAGAGTGTAAGCAAAACTAGTTATAACAAATGAATTTTGTATTCCTGAGATTTGTTTTTCTCTCAGTATGTTATCATTTTGAGCTACATTTTTGGAAGCATATATGACAGGTGTACTTACCAACTGTTCCTGTAGGAATTAGGTTCTGAAAAAAAAAACCTACACTGCAAACCTCTAGTTCTCTGTTCCTTCTTCATGTTGAAATTATTTCTGCATGAGTCTGTTTACTTCTTATTTCTCAGGTGTATTTATTTATACATTGTACCCCGCCTACATCCCAAATGATTTTAAGATAGCTTTTAAAAATTCATATGTAATAAGATAATTAAAATTTAAAAAATCTGACACTAACATGTGTATGACTTTATGAGAGGATGAGATTCTCAATGGAAAGTACGTATGTTACCAGTGGACGGTGTCCAGGTTCTTCGAATCTTGAACAAAGAATTGGACAAAATGCACAAACAAAGCTAACAAAAGCAGAGATTTATTGGAAATGAAAATACACTCTGCAGCGTGGCAGTGGGTCCAAGCTTAGGGGTTCAAGAGCCCCATTAAAGAATTTTTTTGGGTTTAAATACCCTCAGGAGGTTTCTGTTGGTTACTTGGTGTGCCCCCTATGTAAATGAAAAGGATGAAGGAAAGCTACAAAGTCATTTACTTGGTGTACATCCTATGTAAATGGAGAGGATATTTCCTTTCATAGCTGAAGTGTTTCCATTTGATTTGGTTCTAGGAAATCTTTAGGTTCCTTGCCTCAAGACCCTATTCTCCTGCTTCATATATGCCTAAAACTTGGTAATATTAAATTTTGTTTTGAGCTTGCTGGCAGACAAGACAAAAAGGAGCACTGATTAAGAGGTGTTCCAAGTTGATTAGCGCTCATAACTATTTTATTTTCCTTGTCTTGAATTCTGAAACCCATTCGTTGGGTAGTTCCTACCTATACAGAAATAATACTTTCTGCAGAGCTTTTGCAAAAGATACAGTGATGTCCCTCATATCGCACCCTACTCTTGATGAAAGTCATAGGTGTACTATGCAAATGTCACTTGGTGAAAAATGTAAGTTGATTTTTAGTTTTGGATTATTTTATTCATTTGTTGTTGGTGAGACCCAGCTAACATGGTCCAGATGTGTTGCCTTCTTTGGTGACAATTAGAATTCTTAATGAAGTCGTTTTCAGAAATTGACCCCCACCAGTACCTGAATTAAAATCACCTGAATAATTTGTTAAAATGTACATTCCAGGTCCTTGGTTCAGTCTTACTCAATCAGAATTTTGGGGACTGGGTTATTTTTTTTAAAAAGCTTCTCAAAGGATTGTTATAAACACTAAAGAGGGCAAATCACTTCTTAGAAAAGTAGACCTGTGGGAAGTGAATCAAAGGGCAATCAATGTAAGCTGCAAGAAAGTGGAGGTTTGAAGACTTTGCATACTCCTCTGCAGGGTTTTACAACTGACAAGTTGGTCATTTTACTTCAGCTTCTTCCTTATGTAAAAGAGGTGGAAATCATTTTGTCTTACCTACCAGAAAGAATTGTTGTGAAGATTACATTAGACAATGAATATAAAAATGCTTTGAAAACCATGAAATAAAAAAGAAGACACAGTTTTCATTATTATCAAGAAAAGCATATAGTTTTTAAATCTAACTCTAATAAGAGTGTTGTTAGGCATAGAACTTTGGCATCTCATGGTGTGTTTGACTCCTGAATTTCACACACTATGGTATCTAAAATAAAAGCCTTAAATTCTGGGACTGAGAGAATCTAGAGATCTTCTGTTTCTTAAATAGAATTTCAAACCTTCTATCTTTAGATTTGCCTTCCCCATCCTTCCAACTACATGTGCTGCCAATTCCTGGGGCATTTGGAGTTCTATAGTGCAAATTGAATTGGTTTTTGACCTTCTTTACTGCTAACCCAGGAATCAACTTTCTTAGCTAAGAATTTGCTTCTTGTCTTTCTGCAGTCTAGCTTCTAAAATAGTGTTATTTTGTCTGCCTCCTTCTTTTGTTATCGTGAGATATTTTTCCACTTTCAAAAGTTCTTTGCAGTCATTTTAAGGGGTAACGGGCAGTAGGGGAAAAGCTAACCCAAGGTTTTTGCTTTGAAGTTATTCTTTTAAAACGTAAATGCTTTCTCCTTAAAGTCCTTAGTTGGAAATTTGATTCACATTCTTGTTTTAGGATATTTTAAAATATGGTGCATATATTTTGTCTTCAGTTATGAAAAATAAGAATCATCCCACCCACTTCAAAGCCCCAGATCCAGTTACTTTATTCTCAGTAGCAGAATGAAAGAAAGAAAGAAGAAGGGAAAGAAGGTAGGGAGGAAGGAAGCCAAACACCAAGGCTTGAAGAGTGAGCCCTGAATACTGGATATTAATTTTGAAAAGCATTGGTGATGATCCTTGTCAACAATGTATTAATACTTCCCAAATTTTCTTATGACTTCCCTTTTTTTCATATAAAATCTGATTAATGTGGCAGGTTTATGCCTGATTGTAGTGGGAGAGTGATCAACTTAAGTTTGTAAGTGCATGGTGACATTCAGCAATATCCAGTAAAGGGACTTGGGAAAAAATAGGTTTTAGGAACCCTATCAATAAAACACAGGTAATCAAAGAACTAAAAATGATGTAACTTTTATATGGTAGTTAGAGAAATTTAACAGGCATGCTGACAATCTACATTAATAGTAGATGCTGTGGCTATACATACTTATACTCTAAGTCCAAGGTACCACATAATAGAACTACGAGCAAGCAAAGAGATATTGGGCCTTTGCAGATAGATGTCCTAACTACTTCTCATTTTCCATAGGTCTGTTGCTATCAGGTATGTGATTAGGAAGCTATTCATAACCTAAATTACTCCTTTGCTGATTTTCTGTTGGGTGTAATTCCATTACTGCTTTACAGGAGAGAGAAATACCTTGGTATAGATAAGTTTTGATGAGAATTAAGAGAAGCAATTGTGCTTCAGAGTGGAATCCAGGCTAGTGACATACAACAGCAATAATCTGAATTTGTTCCATTCTCAGGTAGTCCTACTTCTCATCTTTATACTGAAGTTTTATGACTACTGTAACTTTAACTTGGAAATAGCATAGAACTATCCTGCTCCTTCAGGTGACTTCTGATGAGTCCATTCTTAGTTGTGCAGGGTCTTACAGAAATGGAAAACATGATTCACTGTGAAGGTGAGACATCAAAACCTTCTTGCTACTTTGCTTTGGTTCATTCAAAGCTAATGGTGCTATAAACTAAGACTTCCTTGGGATTATCCTTGCTAGTCTCTCCCCAGGGCCCTGTTTCGAGGGTATATAGGCATGGTGTTGATTCCAGTGCTATAGCGCTGCTCTAAGAAGAGGCCCCAAATGATCCACTGGGCCTCAATACCTTTGCATGTTCTATAATGCAATTTAAAATCTATTCTTACAGCATTGCATTTGTATGGTTTATACACGTGCATGGAATGGAGATTCATCCTCAAAATGTTTATAAAACTATGCCATGAAATAAGAAAACTATTTGAAGAGTATAGTTAACCTTATTTGATGCTTCTGCGAAGATAAGCACACAATTATTTTGGTCTTCTCTTCAACAGAGAAGTGTAACTCCAGAAGCTTGAAGTCTTGCATTATCTCGTTAGGCAGATGAGTCCCTTAACTTGTATTGCAACTATTTTCTCATTTTTTACCAAAGAATCTTGTCTTATCATTAGCATTATTGAATGCAATAACCATTGCAAATAATAGTAAAGTATCTAGTGAAAATAAAACCTAAATGTAGAAGGATGTTAGAGTTTAGGAAGGTGTCAAATTTAGATGTATGCATTCTCATTCTCATATTATACTCAAAGTGATATGTAAGCTATTAAAAATAAATCATATTAAAGAAAGTACATTTCTTTTGTGTTTTTTTCAAATGAACAAAGCAGTGATGCCTAAGACAATTTTATTTGCTGTCTACTCTTTTTACTGAAGTGTCCAACTCTTTGTGACAGCTGAAATGACAATCGCTGCATGACATAACCATTTACCTAGTGTGTACAAGGATATTTCAGAAATATTAACCATGTGGGAGTCATTTAAGAGGCAAGTAAGTATGACCAGAATCATTTAGCACTTAGAAACTTCTAGAGCAGCACTTTAAAAAATAGCCTTGGGCCATAGAGTCTTCTTTGCCAGCTAACATATTGGGTTTATTACATATATGTATATAAAAAAAGCCCTTGTGATGCCTTGATCCGAGATTTACAAATTTAGAGCACTGCTATCTTCAAATCTTGATGTGTACCTTATGGTTGCTTATTTATGACTCTCTTGGTGTGTGTGTGTGTGCGCGCGTGCATGCGTGCATGTGTGTATGTGTGTATGTGTGTTTGGATGGGGGTGACAGTTTCTTCACTGCTTTCATCATTTGCATGCTTGTATTTGGTTTTAGCTAGGAGATATATGCTTTTGGTTCTATGTTTTGTCAAAATTCCTTATCACAATAGTCCACTACCTTAATATCCATCATGCAGGCTAAATGTGGCTCCTGAAAGTCATAGGTATTTTGTTTTGAATATAAATACTTGTCCTTAACTGGCAGATATTTAAGCTTCTTCCTTCTGTATTTTGTTGGTTTGTATAGGTTTCCTGTTCTGAGGACATAGTGAGAGAAAATGTGGCACACGTTCTAGTAAAATGAGTGGTTATTCTTGCTATTCTGTAGAGATAGCGGAGGCAGGTGAATTTTGTTCCACTATGTCAGCCCCAAGCTAAATAGAGCTTTATCTTTTTCACACAGTGAAAGCATCTAGAGGGAATGCAAAGTAGTTTCCATTGTGCAATGAATCACTCATTAAAGTCAATTGACATCCAAGGAACACTTGTTTCAGTTATCACAGCTATTGGTTGGGGGAAAGTGGTTAGCAAAGAAAGACAGAATACCACACTGGGCCAATCATCTCTTTATTTTTTTTTCAAATAAAAAACATACTTAGAAGTCAGTTCATTACATTTTATGGGTTCATGCACTGAAATTCAGGTTCCCCAACTTTCAGATACTATGTTATAGGTTTCTGAATATATATGCATTATTTTCACCTCTAGAAAGTTATTGAAACTATTAAATCGCTTGGATGGCTGAAGATCAAAAGCATTTAGTCAATTAAGAGGAGAATGCCATACTAAGTGATCTTTTGAATATAATACTTTAAATAATAATTCTGCTTTACAACCTGAAGGTAAAAACTAAACAATTACAAGGGACAAAAACTGCTTTAATGTATTACTTCTTGTCTAAACACTGTTAAAATACTCAAATTCTACTACTAGTATAAAATGAACAATATGAGCACAAAAATATATCATGTTCTGCTCTGTCAAGTCCCTTCGACTGGTGAGAAAACACTGGTCCATATTTTATCTAAGCATCCCCAACCCACCCTCTTCACATTATACTTGGAAGCACCATGGTGTGCTGAAAAGAAGTTTGGCTCAATTTCAAACTCAAACACTACCTCTTCATGTCGTCTCAAGTTAATGAAATTCCCTGGGTCTGAGTTTCCCCATCTATAAACAAAGAAAGTGTGAGAGCACTCATAAAATATTATTTGAAAAGACTGAAAAGCAAACGTGAATGAGTAGTGTCCAGTGAAGGGTGCGTGCCAATAATCTGCTTAAGTATGTTCATGCCTTTCATTCTGTGTGTTAGCAGCAGAGATGGAGGGAAATGAACTAATGAAAGAAATATGTAGGCAGATAGGATCAAAGGAATTCAAAATAGAGTAGTGAGTGAGCTGAAAGTTTTTGTATAGTTTCTTTGGGATTCTAAGAAAATAAATTTATTTGATGACTGATAATTATAATGCTTCAGCTTTATTAATGGCTTACTGCAATGTGTCTCAATAAAAGATGACTGATATTATCCACATTTTTCAGATGGATAAGTTGAGGTCAAAGAAGATAATTACTTTTCCTAACATTCCATGACTCATAGGTGGGAGCATTTGAATTTGACTCTATATCTGTCTGACATCAAAGCCCAAGTTCTCAGCATTGGGTGAAGAAGCCTCCCAAACTGTGGTAAAGGTACCTAGTTATTATTACACCACATAGTGGTAAGCAAGATTATAGAGCAGGAATAATTCCCCTTAGGATATGGAGTTTATCTTCCACCATTTGAAAAAAGAATTTCTTCTTCGATTACATAGTTGGTTTATGTCTTGGTAAAGCTGTTTCATCAGACATAAGTTTATGTTGTGATTAGAAAAATGTATACTATTCCTTATCTTAAGCTATCTCTTAATAAATTTACTACAAAAAGTATAGACTCATTAGTATATAGCAGTATATAGCATAATCTGGCATTTTGGGCCACTTAGTGAAGGTCATTAGAATACCATTTAATTGATTAAAAGAGAAGTTTACCCATATCATTAATATAAATAGCCATCCGTTTATACCATGAGCATGGTAACAGGCAAATCAAAGCAGGAAGCAGGGTGTGTGCAATAGCATTTGGAACCTTGGTGAATCAGACCACAGCATGTCTTTATTAATTAAATTGCTGTAGGCTGATTGCTGAAGGCATTGGTCTCTTCTGTTAAAACTCAAATGACAAGACACCCGCAACTGTTTGTACATAGTAAATTCTTTAATCCTTTGACTCTTCGTGTACAGCTTATAATTCTCTTCCCTTTCCACTGAAAGATAAACAAGTCATATCTCCCTTTATTCATGGTTGCTGAATACCTCTTTCAGCTCACAGGCATTGATGACAAAGAACATTATCTTAAGAAGAAAAGTGTGAATGTACAATTCCATTACCAAATAGGCCCTTACAGAGCTTTTATGAAATCTTAAACTTAATACATATGGAAGTAATAATGAACTAAGACTAAAATAATTTTCTTCTAGACATAGTTCTGCTACATTTAAAAAATATATCAACCTTGATCAAGTCACTTTATCTTAGTTTTCTCACATAAGAAATGAGGAGATTGTACAATTTAAGGTGTCTATCAGTCAAGAAATCTCGAGACCTGCTCATCTATATTTAATTGTATAAAGTATATTAAAAATTATTGGAATAATTTGTGCAGCTTAAGTTTATTCAGAATTTATCCATTTGAAGTATCTATGTCAGGATAGCTACATTGTTTCCTATTTTTACTTTTTTTGAAATAATAGATGTTTGATTTTCTGTGACTCTGTGGAAGGATTCCAGATGTTTTCATTGGAGTCTTTCTTAGCCATTAGCATATGATTTCATCAATTTCCTTTAACTCAAGTCAGTAGTTCTCAACTTAAGATATTTGCCAGTGCCTGGACATATTTTTGGTCATCACAAATTGGGAGACACTATTGGTATCTCTATTACGTAGAGACTAGGATTGCTGTTTTAAATCTCACAATTCACAAGGCAGCTCCATCACCCCAACACTAAATTTTCTTGGCCAAAAAGCAACAGTATACTTTTCCATAGATACATTGAGAAATGCTAAACTAATTATATACATTAAAGTAGAGAGGAAGTAGCCTGGGAGTCTTATTTTTATATCAAATATAAAGCACACTGTAGGGAAGTTATGTCACTTTTTTATTATGCATTTTACAAACATCAGGTGATACTTAGCTGTAAATAATTTTTTTTCAGTTTCAAAATTAAGTGGGATAGATGGTAAATGTATGGACTTTGGAGTAGGTGAACTTGGGTTCCTGTCCCAACTTTATCATTTAATAGTTATATGACTTCAGACAACTTATTTCTCATTTTTAAGTCTCATTGCTCTCATCTGAAAGAGTGTTTAATTATATCTTCCTTTCATTGTTGTAAGACTTAAAATAGAACATTAAGTGCTTATCAGGAAAAGCTGTTTAAAACAGACATGTAATAATGATTACATTAACAATGATAGCTGATTTGCCAAAAAAAATTCCATGAATCAAAACTTTCTTTGCACAAAATTGTTTAACCTATTACAGTTTTACAGCAGAAAAGGAATACTGATAAATGCTTCTGTTGAAACTAGAAAAAAATAGGACAAAAACAACTTTTCAAAAACTTTTTAATTTAAAAAATATATGGAAAAAAAATTTTGTGCTGTAAAAATGAAAGTACTTGCGTATATAGAAGCTAGTGCCAAAATAATAAATAGCATTGGAAAGATATTGTAAAGAACTGTGCCGAACAAGAGAAGCTCCTAAAGATATTAAAACCACCCACAAATGAATCAGAAAAAAAGCTGCTGTTGAGCGATGATGAGGAATGTATTGGTAGCTGAGCTGGGAACCGTTTCCAACATGCTTCATTTCTAAACCTTCCATCTTTTCTGCACTAATATGTCCAGTAAGGTCAATGAGTATAGATGATCAAGTATAGACAGAAGATTCACAGATATCTGAAAGCCAAGCTCCTTGAAGATTATCAGTTTAAAATCCGTGAATCACTGCCACTTTTTTTTTTCATTATGAGCAGTCTTTTTCCCAAAGGAATCCTGCCTAATGAGTAGGAGTACATTGTTTGAAAAAACTACAGAAGTACTTCTTAGGTGTTTTTCCCCTTTAGCAAACTGTTGGGAAGATGGAGGAGTATTCAGCATGGGGTATGCTGTCATTATATTTATTCTGGGCCTTTCAGCACTGTAATTTATCTCTTTGCCAAAACAATATGAATTGTTAAAAATGTACTTCTCCAAAATCTGAAACAATTGGACTGGATCCCTATTGAATTATGCACATATCTTAGCTAAAAGAATGATATTTTCTGAATAATAAAAATCATACTCTTTTGCAAAAGCAAAATACTCAAAATTTTTATCAGTACATTTTAAGGGCTACTCTCCCAATTGGACTTAAAATGAACTTTCAAAAAATTCCAGTGGTTCTCAGAAAGCCCACAACATTTATTTAGAACAGATTGTGTCCACAATCTCTTATCTTTTTACTGAGATGTTTCTTCTTGGTAATGAACACCTAAATGGAAGCAGCATGTAAATTTTAGAAATACAGAATCACTTTATTGTGCATGAAGATGCTTCTAGAATAAATATGACCATATTATCCTTTTATGATAAAGAAATGGGTAGCTTGAATGAGGAAGTGATTAAAAGTGTTAAAAAATGAGTACTGGATAGTATTAACAATTTCTTCTGCTGTGATCCCTGTACAAAGGGAAACGAAGTTTCTATTCATTGAACATCCTCTGTGATGCTTTCATACATGTTCTCATGGAATCCTCAGGGCCACATGCAAGGCATGGAAACTGTATTATGCATTATATGTTATGTATTATGTCAGAGATGAGATTACTGAGTAGGAGAGAAGTTAAGATCATTCAGTTAGTGAGTAGAAGCCCTGAGTTTGAATCCAGATGTCAAAGTCTCAAGTTCAGTGCTCTTTTCTCTAAATCACACTGCTTGCATGGTCTATTATTATTCTATATGTCTTTGTATTTAAACATTCCCCCAAATGCTCTGAATTTCCACAGCTAGGTGAAGTCTTTAATGATTTGAATGTTTCTGATCTCATAAGATATTCCATATTAGTGACTGGCATATAGTTGGCCCTTATAGTTGGAGAAGTACATTTGTTAAATAGATTCCAATATTAAAAACATACAAGGAATACATCTTGCTTCATTTGTCACAAAAAGTTGGTTGATATGGTCTGGCTCTGTGTCCCCACCCAAAATCTTGTCTTGAATTGTAATCAGAATTATAATTCCCACGTGTTGGAGGTGTGGACCTTGTGGGAGGTGATTAGATCATGAAGGTGGTTTCCCCATGTTGCTTTCATGATAGTGAGTGAGTTTTCATGAGAGCTGATGGTTTGTATAAGGGGCGTTTCTCCCCTATGCTCTGCACGTCTCCTTTCTGCTGCCATGAATGCTAGAAGGACATATTTGCTTCCCCTTCTTTTGTGATTGTAAGTTTCCTGAGGCCTCCCAGCCATGCTGCACTGTGAGTCAATTAAACCTCTTTCTTTTATAAATTACCCAGTCTTGGATACATCTTTATTAGCGGCTTGAGAATGGACTAATACAGTGGCAGAATGGCACACCTGTCAACTCATTTAGACATTCTGAAGATAAATGTTATATAAATGAATCATTATATTTCTGCTAAAATGACAAGGTTTACATAATTGACATTGAAGAATCTCACATGTGTAAACAATGCTAATCTTCTGTCTACTTTAAATCATGTTACCAAAAAATTCTATTTGGTATGCATTCAGAAATAGTTGCCTAGGACAGCATAAAAAAGTTGAAAAGATATGTATATCAATGGGAAACATTTAAATTTTACCTATGTTGTTTTATGCATTTCTTAATGTGCAGAGAGAAAAATAAATTGTTGTTGAAAGATCTAAAATAGTAGTGACCAAATTCTTTTCATACATTGTTTCCATAATACAAAGTTTGTCATACTTATTCATGTTTTTTAGATTTGTGGTTGGTATTAGTTTCTACCTTCCATTGGCATTATAACTTAGTGCTTCCAGGAGTGTTTTCTTTTTATGCCTGACCTCTTTTCCTCAACACCTGAAGGACAGAAAATGGCTATTCATCCTTGTGTCCCTTCAGGCATCTAATGGGTGAATTCATACTTTACCATACTGTTGTATGAGGATGTAAATTGTGATATACTTAGAAAAAGCATCATGTCTGTTATGAAAGCTTTAGCCTTACATCTTCTCTTAAATGTCAATTGACTTTGAGTTCCTGATAAATATGTATATTTAATTTTGAGTTCCTGATAATATCACTACAACACTATCAAATTTTCCCACCTCTGACCATTGACGTAGATAAATACAAGCCTAAGTATCCTCTTTTAGAAAATTAAGTGTTCTATTGATAGGATACAATCGACGTAATTCTGGACCAAACCATAAGCTCAGATGTATTTTCCCTAAAACGTGTGTAATTTTATATGCAATTTATTCAGTCAGCATTAAAAGCTACACTATGAAGGGAGTTGAAAACATGCCTCATGTATTGGTGTTAAAACAAGTTATTGTTTTTGAAGGGAAATTCTGTTGTAGGAATGATACAGTCCTGTTTTAATCAGAGGATGTCAGAGTTTAAGGATCTCTTCTTACAGCAATATGATTAATGGAGAATCAGTCTCTAACATGGACTGTCTTGATGACATTCTCTTTCTTTCAGATGATCCCAGTTCTTTTTGGATGTGTTGTACATTCATTGTTGTCCTGAAGGTGAAAACTCTGCTCCAGTGAAAAGTTTTTTAAAGTTCATTTACATGAATACTAACTAAAATGACAATAAAGATGAGAAGCTTTATTTATAGTAGTTTTTTAATGGTACCCAACATCAAGACATCTTAAACTCTAAAAGCAACATAGTTTTTAATTGTGTTATTAGAACTGTAGAAAATACAGATTAACAAACAGAGCACTCATTATCCTAACTCACATAAAAAGAAAATGTTAACATTTTATTGTATATTGTTCAAGATTAGTTCCTTTGCACATATTAAGAGATAGGAACTCTTTGGACATAAAATACAAAAAATAAAAAAGAATAAACATAATCACTTTATACATTACATATTTTTCATTCTGTTTTTAAACATGACAATAGATTATAAACATCCATGTATGCCAAAATCTAAAGAAATAAAATAATTTTTGTGACTGAATATAGCTTTGTGTGATATAATTTATTTGCTGGGCATTTATTGCCATAATGAAACAGACGCATACACATACAGCTCTATTGGCTTTTCTGATTATTTTCTTAAGATACATTTTAACAGATAAAATTGTGAGATCAGTAGATATGTAGACTTCTTTTTTAAAACATTTTCTTAAAAACTAATTTTGGACTTGCAGAAAAATGGCAGAAGTAAGACAGAGATTTACCCAACACATGCCACCCAGATTCCCTGAATGTAACATCTAGCATAACCATGTTATAATGATTAAAACCAAAGAATTACATTGTATGACACTATTATCTAAATTGCAGACTTTAATTAAATTTCACCAATTTTTTTTCTGTAGTATCTTTTTCTGCACCAGGATTCTATATAGATTTTCACATTGCATTTGGTTATTATTTGTTCTGAAACTCCTTTTTTCTGGCGATTCAGAGTCTCACTCTGTCGTCCAGGATGGAGCGCAGTGGCGTAATCTCAGCAAACTGCAACCTCCACCTCCTGGGTTCGAGTGATTCTCCTGCCTCAGCCTCCTGAGTACCTGGGACTACAGGTGCATGCCATCATACCTGGCTAATTTTTGTTTTTTTTTAAGTAGAGACAGGATTTCACCATATTGGACAAGCTGGTCTCAAACTCCTGACCTTGTGATCTGCCCACCTCGGCCTCCCAAAGTGTTGGGATTACAAGTGTGAGACACCATGCCTGGCCCCATTGTTTTATAATAGCAAAACCTGGAAACATATATAACTTCTTAATTTAGTAAGGTATTATTTCTTATCTATTCATGACTGCAATCCACAAACATTTATTTATCTTCAGTTGAAGGCACAAGGAATACAATATGATTGTCTAAATGTGAATAATATGATTGTCTAAATACCATAATTGGCATTTTTCCAGATTATTATTAATTCAGAAAATAGGCAGTCATCAAAATTTCCTTAGGGAGAATCTAACTAGACTTCACAGAAGAAGAGACAGTTGCCAAGTCTTAAATATGAGAAAGTAGTTATCAGTTTAGTTGGGTTTTTAAGGATAAAGAAAAAAATATTTCCAGGAGAAGTAATGAGCAGAAAAATAGCAGCCTCAACTAAAAGGCTCACAAACCAAAATGGGTGCATTTTAGGGTAATATAGTGGTGTGGAAGGCTGGCTGGTGCAAAATGAAGAAATGATACTGAAACACATCACAAGTAGAAGCCATATCTGGAAAGAACTTGGAATTATTGCCATTTTCTTGTGATAGCTAATTGTGTATGTCTTCAAGGAAGACAACCCTGTGTGAAAGGCTTGGCCATTCTTCAGTGCTGTGGCCATGGACAACTCACTTCCTAAGTCTTAGTTTTGTTTGTTTGTTTCTGTTTTTGAGACAGAGCCTGTTGCCCAGGCTGGAGTAGAGTGGTGTGATCTCAGCTCACTGCAACCACCTTCCTCTTGGGTTCCAGCGATTCTCCTGCCTCAGCCTCCTGAATAGCTGGGATTACAGGCGCAAGCCACCATGCCCAGCTAATTTTTGTATTTTTAGTAGAGACAGGGTTTCACCATGTTGGTCAGGCTGGTCTCGAACTCCTGACCTAAAGTAATCCACTCACCTCAGCCTCCCAAAGTGCTGGTATTACAGGCGTGAGCCACCACACCTGGCCAGTTTCTTTATCTTTAATATGGAAATACTAATACTTAGCTCAAGGGGATTCTGTGAAGATATAATAGATATGACAAACCCCCATGCATAGGCCATAGTGGATTATCATAAGTGTTAAAGCTATAACATAATTGTTATATTTGCATGTAGTGTTTTTTTCCCCCCGCCCCGTAGACACTGGGAAGTCATTGCAGGGTTTTAAGCCTATGAGTATGTTCTTACTTTAAGAAAAAACAACGTGGTGACAATAGGTAGAATGACTTGAAGGGACAGTAAGACTTGTTAGGAAGGTGTTACATTTATTGGGTGTGTAGAGGGAAGTGTAATACAATCTTGTTTTATATTGTTTAAATTAGTTTCCCAGAGCTACTGTAACAAAGTACCACAAACTGGATGGCTTAGAACAGCAGAAAATATTGTCCCTCAGTTCTAGAGATCAGAAGTCTGAAGTTAAGGTGTTCGCCAGGGCCCTGCTCCCTGTGAATGCACTGGGAAAAGATCTGTTCCAGGCTCTCCCCTAGCTTCCAGAATATCCTTAGTTTGTGGCACCAAAACTCAAACCCTTACATAACACTCTCCCTGTGTGCATGACTGCCTCTTCACTTGGCTTTCTTTTTATGTGGATATCAGTCACCATGAATTAGGGACCACTCTATTTCACTACGTCTTCATCTTAATTTAACTAATTATATCCACAACAACCTTATTTCCAAATAAGCTCGCATTCTGAGCTACTAGGGATCAGGAATTCAACAGGTGAATTTGTGGGGACACAATGTAAGCTATAATGTTGTTTTTCCTAACTTCAATATTGGATGGTCCTTTCTGGGTGCTTTTCTGGGTGCTTCCTAGCAGTCTGGTAATGATTATAGATAAGAAAATTTAAAACTACATTTTTGTTACAAGTTTTTTAATAGAACTAGCTACCACTGAACATTGGTGCCAATCAAAAACCAACTCCACCATTCAAATACTGGGCAAGTGTGGGATGGTATATAGAACTTCTGTTTACTTGTGCATATATTCTTGGATAAAGCAGTTTAAAACTATTATGTGATATAAGATTTTAAAAAAGAAAAACACAAAATCTTGTTTATAGCATAATTAAAACTACCCAAGGAATATGCATGTCTGAAATTTAGTACACTAAAAAGATCTTAGTTTTACTATGGTAGTAAGATTTTGATTTCAAAATTATCTTTAAGCTGATTTTTCCTGTAAATAAGGAGAAAGCAGATAAAGTGAAAGCTTTGAATTCTAGAACCTAATTTTCATGCAATTGAAAACTTGTCATCATTATTCTGAGAACATAAGTGCCTGGTAACTTGATGTGATTATTAATATCACATCTTAAATGTAGCATGAAGAAAGGGCAGAGCATAGGGCTATGTTACTCCATTCTTTCCACTTTTATTTTAATTATTGACCCATTGCTTGATGCTAAGAGAGTTAACTTTAACCTCACTTAGTCACATGTTAACTTAGAGTGAGGACAAAAAATTTGATGTGTCATTCATTTGTTTATAGGAAGATTATGAAGTATCATGTCAGGTTTTGTTCTAGAAAAACATTTTTGAGACTCAGACTAAAAATGCTGTGCTTTTGAGTGTGATGAGATGAGAAATAGAAGTGTGCCATTTACTAATTATGAGTTGCTGTTTTTTTTTTTTTTTTTTTCAGAAGTTCTGTAAGTAGCTCTATTTAAAAATGGACGAAGTGCATAAAGCTATTTTGGGAACAAAATGTCATTACTGAAGGTATACTTTCTTTTTCATATATTGAACTAATACATAGTTCAGAAAGTTCTTTGCTAATTTATCAAAATGTCATCTTCAGGTACTGGGTTGGGAAATTAGTAACTGCTAGAGTGTGTGACCATTGAAAGGTGTCACTACCTGCGTGGTCCTAACCGTTTTTAGCTTCTAGTATGAAGCAATGATGTTAATCATTAGTGTTGAGATTTAAAATGTCAGAAGTTCTTAAAGTTCTTAGCATAAAAATAAAGGCTAAAAGTTAAGCATCTATTGTACTATAAATCCAGATGTACAAAAAGAAAACACAGTACT
Source organism: Cheracebus regulus (assembly GCA_963574635.1). Classification (NCBI taxonomy): domain Eukaryota; kingdom Metazoa; phylum Chordata; class Mammalia; order Primates; family Pitheciidae; genus Cheracebus; species Cheracebus regulus. The sequence continues at coordinate 39,189 of CAUYQU010021740.1, forward strand.
CAAAAAGTAGTTTCAAGTACTCAAATAAAGTATTAAAAAGTGCATAGGAAACAACTTTTAACAGTGTCATGGCAAATGTCTTAATTTTATTCTTATAGAAATGATTCCTGTTGGCTTTTAATTACTCTAAATTGAGGAATAGTGTATTACTAGTACACTCTTCATAGATAAGCTGTTCACTCTTAAATACTTATGTGGCCAACCATTTGTTTGGGCAAATAATAGTTTTGCTTCCCTGACAAAACTCAGCAATTAGAAGAAGTAGCATAAAACTTATAGTGAAATAATATAAGAATTAAATCCCTTGGCCAGGCATGGTGGCTCATGCCTGTAATCCAACAGTTTTTGAGGCCAAAGCCAGTGGATTGCTTGAGCCCAGGAGTTCGAGACTAGTCTGGACAAAATAGCGAAACTCTGTCTCTACATAAAACATAAAAAATTAGCCTGTAGTCCCAGCTACTGGGGAGGCTGAGGTGGGGGAATCACCTGAGCCCGGGAAGTCGAGGCAGCAGTGAACCATGATTGTGCCATTGCACCGCAGACTGTCTCAAAAAGAAAAAAATAATTGGATAATTTTACCTTAACCTGGTTAACCACATTGGAAGATAGAAGATCTTGATATTAAGTATCTCCACAATTTACTATAGTTTTATTTGCAACAATACTTCTCCTGCCACTTTACATTTGGCACTTTATTCAATTTCCCCACACTTTTGCATATACTTCACTCTTTTTCTCCTCCCATTATGCAGACAAGCTAGGTAGGAAATTGCATTTGACAGGTGAGAAAACACAGGCACTGATATTTTAAGTATCTGACCCAATGGCAAACATAAGCTAAAACACCTGGTACTACAATTTAGGCCTTCTTGAGATCAGTGCTCCAATACAAAGCTTTGTAGTTAAAATGTTATTTTAAATTCAGAATGAGGACTTAGTGCTCATAATAATTCAAATAAGAAAGAAATAGTTTATCCGTAGTCATGAAGCTATACTGCTCTTTAAGGTTTTAGCGGAGTAACCTTTGGGATTTATGTGCTACCTTGCTTCCAAAGAGAATACAGAATTTTTTTCAAATGTTATTAATCTGTTCCTGTGAGGTAGGATATGGTTGCTATCAGAGCAAATAAAGACTAGCTGAAATGCTTACGAGATCTGAATCAGGTTATTGTTTACAACAGAGTTTATTCTGACACCTGATAATATAGAAATTCCTGGATAGGTGAAGATTAAATCTTGGCTGTGTTCTCAATGGTTTTGGACAAATTATTAGACCTCTGAGAGCTTCTGTGCTTTGTCAGTGCAATGGGGATACCGGTGACACCTCTTGGATAGAGTTGACATGGGAATTGAATGGGAGATCCCATGTAGGTTGCCTAAAAGAAGGCTGACACCTTCAAGGAGATAGTCTTCCTTGTTCTTCTTTCCTCACCATATTAGACACTTCTTCATTATTTCAGCTTATGTTACCTCAGTCAAGCCTTATTATCGTTATGTATAGCATTTTATCCTCAAGTTGAAGTACCTATTACAATGCACCTTTTTAAACTACACTCTTTTCTCCCTTGCTGAAAAATAAAGTCAATGGAAACAGCAGAAATGATTATATATTACTCAAAAATTAGGGGATATTTCAGTCAACAGAACTTTAAGGAGTCACTGTAGGTGTTTGCTGGTTTAAGCCTTGTGAATAAACAATTGCTCTCTCAGAGTAAAACGATTGAGAGTGACTGTTATGTTTTTAATAATCCTGATGGTGTGACAAGGAGAACAGTTTGTGGTTAAAGGTTGATGTTTTTAAGTACTAAATGGAGACTTTTAGGAAATTATATGGGTAAATCAAAGATTTGTGTGATCAACATCAGTTTTTTTCCCTCATGAAAAAATGTGATAAACATGTATGATCAGACTGGCATTTTCCTGATGCTATGAAATGTACCACTGGGTAAAATAGTAAAATACTAAAATCAGTTGAGCATAATTTATGTTGTCATTCTTTAGCAGTAACTAGCTAGTAGTACTAGTTAATCCCTCATACAACTCTTAATATGTAACAATATGGTTATGTCATTCACAAAGAGGAAAATTTCTATTTGCTATGATAGACTATTTGTGCATTTATTCTGAAAGCTGTATCAGAACATTAGGTATACATTAAAAGGAGCAGCATTAAAATATGGCCTATTTTACTATTTTTGAAACACGGGTCAGGTTTGCATGGTCTAGTTTGCTTACCATGATTTTTGTAGTAATAGAAAATGCAATTTTTGCAGGAATGTTGCAGGAGTATCAAGCATGGTGCATTTAGTTCCTAAAATAATCCTGTGATCTCAGTGATATTATCCCATTTTGTGCCTTAGGAAACTGGGGCACAGCGAAGTTAAAAATCTTATTAATGTTACACAACTAGTTAAACAGCACAATGCAATCTCTATCTAACCACAAAAGCCACGCGCTTTTTTGTTTTTTTAAGTATATATGTTAATGGTAGAAAGATGTCCAGGTTCTGAGTGTCTTGAACAAAGAATTGGATGAAATGCACAAACAATGCAAGGAAGGAATGAAGGGATTTATTGAAAATGAAAGTACACTCCACAAGTACACTTGGAGCAGGCCCGAGCACAGAGGCTCAAAGGCTCCATTGCAAAATTTTTGGAAGTTTAAATACCCCTTAGAGGACTCCATTAGTTACTTGGAGTACACCCTGTGTAAATGAAGAGAACGAGGTAAAGCTACGAAGTCATTTACTTGGCCTACAGCCTATGGAGAAGATATTTCCTGTCATAGCTGAAGTGTGAATCGGCCTTGTGTTCTCTGCCTCTAGACCCTGTTTTCCTGCCTCACATATAGTCATCAGGTAGTCACTCATGTCTAGAGATCCGTGTTAAGGACATACATTTTGTTTCATTTTCTGAAATAATGAGAGGTAAATGAAAAATACACAAAATCATGGAATTTTAGCAGATTTATGTAAAATATGAAAATAAATATATGAACAATCAATAGTAAAATGGCCTTGTCTAAAATTTAGTTATTTTACATGTACATTAGTCATTGTACCAAGGATATTTATTGATCCCATAGTACTTTGTGTACAAAGCTTTGTGTACAAAGCACTATGCATTCATGTCATTGTCCCAACTTTACAGATGAGGAGACTGAGGCTTAGGGAGTTTAAATTCCTTGTCAAAAAACAAAAACAAAAACAAACAAACAAACTAACTAACTAAGATTTTAGCCAACACCTGGGTGACTTCAAAGTCTGTGTCCTTAATCAGTATGCTATATCTTGGGGTGAAGAGAAAGCCCCATAGGAAAAAAGAATTGTAATGTTATGAATATGTTATTCAAAGTTATAGGAAAAATTGTTAAAGAAATAGAAAGCTGTCCTTTCAGAAATTAGATTCCTCTTTATATCTGTATAAGAAATCATTACTGAGGAGTTAATTACAACAATAGTATATTAAGGATTGAAGCCTATTAATTATTGTGGCAGCTTTTAAAATTTTGAGTGGAAAGAACTTTCCTAAAGCTAATTTCCCCAACAAATTCTAGGTTAAATAAAATATGGCGAGAGAACTTAGAGAGTCCCAGTTGGGCTAAGACATAGGTTTATAAACTTGGAGAAAATAATCCAGCCTACACTAAGTTTTCTAACCCCCAGGATTCTGTAACTGTAGTAATAGAGATTTGGGATATATTTTTATCATTATAAAAACATTGTTTAAAATGTTTTTGCATGATAAGATTATTTTGGCTAGTTTTTTTTCCCCTCAAATTATATCAATCAATGTGCTAGCATTATTTTTCATATGTTGGCCAGAAGTTTTGAGTGACAGCTATATGCTTTTACTTTATAAAAAACATTGATTGTTAATAAATTGTGTTTGTTAATCTTTAAGGGCATGAAGTTTTGGATGTAGTATACAGGAGGACAGAAGCAGCACAAAGGAAAAAACCTTTGTTGATTGAGTGTTTGGAAATGATTGCACTGACGTCTATGTCTATTTGGATCTTCCTTAATGAAATGTTTTTATTTAACATGGATGAACATCAATAAAATATTCTTTTTTCCCCACTTCTTGGTCTTCAAAGTAGTTTGCAAAATGCCAGAATCCTATATTCATTTCATTACACATATATTTCTCAAGTCACCAGCCAGTTCAATCTTCAAAACTGAACATTTTAATGCATCTAGGAGCTTCATGGAAAGATAATCTTTTTAAACCAAGACAGTTTCTTCACAGATGAGCAGAAATATTGTTGTGCAAAGATCACTATTTAGATTTGGTAAGTTTATAACCTATGAGGCTTATGCATTCTAAACATACATTTAAAAAAACATTTAAAATGCAGATAGATATAGATACATACATATTTAGCTCCATAGAACAAAAAGGACTACCATAAATAGACTGTCTATAACCAACTAGTCACTGTGGTTAAGGACTCACATAATTTCCATAACAATCCTTCCTGAATTCTGTATTAATGTCTACATTTGGTAGATACAGCCATCAAATCTTGGAAACATTAAATTGTTGATTGAAAGTCACACAGAAATACTAAAGATGGGATTAAACTTAGGGGTTAACAGCAGAGTCCTTTTCATGCTTTGACACCAAGTAGCTATTTTCAGATTTTAAAAAATGACCTAGTGTCATATAATTTAATTTTCACTTATCTATAGTTTATGGTACAATTTTCTTCAGTCCTGTCCAGTTCTGTGTGTGGCACTGTGTATGTGTAATTTCCTCAGTGTGTCCCTTATCCTGCTCTACATGGAAGCATTTATGGGATCAACTTTTGAAACAGCCTCTGAATTGAAATACAATATATCTAGTCAACCTAAGTGTCCACAGGCCTTTAATGTGACAAGGGCAGTTCATTCTCACAGTCTTTGATATAGTAATTTGACAAATATATATTTAATGCTTGCTGTTTATCAGGATTTTTTCTATGTACTAGGAAGACTAAGATGAATATGGTGTGGTTCCTGCTTTTAAGAAACATAGACTATTAAGAGGGCTACGTTAGAAATAATTACCACACAGAGTGAGGACATGCAGCAGTAGAGGGAAGAGAAAAGGCCATTGGATGTCCAAAAAAGGGAGAGCTTAATTTCACCTAGTTGTTATAAAGCCTTAGGAAAACTAAGGTGGGCTTCACAAAGGATGTGATTTTTGATCTATGCATTGAAAGAATCATAGGAATTAACAGCTGGAAAGAGGATGGAGTTCATTCTAAACAGAAGGATCCACATCATGGAGGTTGCAGGGTTCTTTATGGCTATAGCGACTATAGAGTGAAGAATTTAAAGCAACAGCTGAAGACAAGAGATCCTCTGAGGTCTGATTTTAAAGGACCTTATACTCTAGGGGTTAGACTTCTTTGTCTTGGTAAAGAAAACTACTCATAAGCTATATTTTTTAATTAGGAGAATGAACCTATGAATTTGAAAATGATTCCCCTGTCAACAACATGGAAAATAGACTTTAAAAACTGAAAACAGAATACTAGTTAAGGGGTCGCAGATCTAACCTAGGTGAGAAACATTGAGAGTTCAACTAAGTAAACGACATAGAAATTGAAAAGATGGACCGATTTTATAGACATTTAGGCGAACTCCTTGCTTTACAGGTTTTGAAATTGAAGCGTCTATGATAATTGAATGGTTCCATTAAGTGAGAGAAAAAGTATAGTAAATTGGAGCAGAGTTTAGTTGAGAATTAGATGAGTTGGGCTTAGATATGCTATTGAGTTTGAGGATACTCTGGAAATCACAAATTAGTACTGAACCAGTCTGCCAGTGCAAAGATTTTTCATTCATCTGTATTTTGCAGCCCTGATGCAAAAAAAAAAAAAAAAAAGTACAGGGATATTTTAGAAATAATTTAGGGTTGATGAACAGAAAATAGATTAGTTGAATGAGATTTTTGGTAAAAGAAAAATGTAAACAATTCACCAGGGCTAGTAAAAAAAGAAAAAAAATGAAGAAACTGATAGATGGACAAAAAATGAACATCTTAAGAAATTAGAGTTTCCAGGGTTTCAGAAAAGATAAAGGAATGAAGGAGCTGAAATAGTTTAAAGATTTCCAGGCAGAACTAATTCTGAATCATGTGGTATTCTACAGATTGGGGTTATATGAGCAGGTTGCTGAAGTGATTTGGGGATAAATGTTTTATAGGGGAGGAGATAAAAAGACTGAGAAGCTAGAAAATTGGATAGGTTATCTCCATGTGTTACAATCACTGAATACTATTTAATGAGTTAGGTTGGAGAGGTAGACTATAAGCCAAGAGCTAATTTTCTCTATGAATGTAGAATGACCTGGAGGTCAGTTGAAGAAATGATTAAAGGATTGAGTAGAGGGTGTTACAGTAAAATAGTATTGGTCTCAGGGAGGAAAGAGGTTTTCAAGAGTGAGTTAATTGTATTTTGAATTTTGAAGTAAGATGCCAGGAAAATACCTTGAGTCTGATCTTAGTAATTTCTGAATCTGATTTTAGTAATTGTTAACCATGATAAACCTACTTTATGTGTATAGGATTAGACAATGGCCATCAATGAATGATACATGGAAACCTCCTCTGTGTCCTACAGAATAAGGCATGTTTTAGGATAAAAACTCTTTGAAAAGCTCATGACAAGGAAACAATTAATTATGACTATGAAAAGAATTCAGGAAATCTTCTATAGAAGAGAGAATATTAGACCAGTACTTGAGAAGTGCATATTATTTTGGTTGGAGAAAAAGAAATAAATGAGTGGAGACAGGTGGTCTGGAAGAATGAATATTTTGAAGCTAGAGAAAAAGAAAGATGAGGGTAGAAATATTTATTCTGTAAAAAATAAAATGAGGCTTCGAAAATTTATTTTGTTTTGTTTTTTAGCAGGGGTAGTGGTATGGAGGTATTTTAGTTAGAACTCATGAAGAATTCAGTATGAGATGCTGAGCTTTACACTAATTTATGTTAATACACCACAGTTTTATTAAGTATTTTACTTATATATTTTTCTTGATAAAGTAATTTGTGCAAAGGTAACAGTAAAAATTTGAAGAAGGAAGTGCCAGTTTAGGAATGATCAGAAATGCACCTTTAAATTATCTATATACCTATAAATCACCACTGCCAAGTTCTAGAAAATTCTAAGGTAAAAGCAAAAGATTGGAAGATAAAAATACAACTTTGAATTAATTTTAAGTAAGGCCAGTCATCAGTTTTTAAAACAATATTCTCTTTGTTATGAAGGTGGTAAGTTTTTAAATTCTGAAAAAACTAAATTCAGTTTAAATTTTAATTCTCTAGGTGTCAAGTGGTGTAGGTGGATCAAGGTTATGATTCTTGTGTTTGCTCATTAGAACCATTTTATGACAATGATGATATTTCTGCATACATTTGAAAAGTGTTAATGGCATATAGTTGAAGGAGAGGACGTTGGTTGACTAAGTTGGACCTCTGTCACTAGGGAACATGGATGGAAACTGAAGTAACTTTGAGAGCTATATGCAATATTTATTTGTTTCAGTTTTTGGTGCACAACAGAATGTTCTGGACAAAGAACTAATGTGAATGTACCCTTTCTGGCTCCAACTTAAGCAATCTGATGCCTTGCAATTGGAATTTTGAGACATGGGAAACTGGGTCAGATTTTCTTGCTGCTTCAGGCTACATTTTTTAAAAACCCTAGAATAATTAATTTTAAAGATTTCCCATTTGCTTCTTGTTAAAGCTGTGTTTTTCAGCATGTTTAACAGTGAGTTTTAGCTATGTAATTTTATTTGAAATTTTTTAGGCTATCAAATGCATGATGATTGTACTGACTGTTATCTTTGTATAGATTGAGTCTACTCTCCTCAAAATAAATGCAGCATTTTCTGATCAGTGAGATAAGATAAGCAGAAATTGTTTTATACTCAGAGTACTATTTGTTTTGTTTTTAAATATGGTAAAGAAATAGAAACATGAAATGTTTTGTCCAAGTTGAGATAACAAAATGACTTTATGGTCAGTGTTTGGATGTGAAAGAGGAATAGAAGATTGATGTTTTGATGGATAATAATTGACTCTTAGCTGCTCTCACTCTTCTAAAGGCAAGGATGAATTTGCACTGATGCTTCCTTGCTGTCACTCTAAATAATATATTTCTGTGGCCGAAGCTGTTATCAGTAATTGTAAGTAGGTATTTTTGTGACAGTCAGTCCTCTGGAGCCTGCATGATGAATTCATCCTTGGCCTCTCCAAACCTCCCTGGCTGATGTGCTTGAGGTTTGCAACTATGTACTCCCTACCCCTCAGGGAGAAATCTGCACATCTTCCTGGTACTGTTTTTATGGAGAACTCTCAGAGTAAGACATATTTTTGGCCCTAATTAAGCACTTGGGCTCCAGACTCAGAGTGCTAGTAACGACTTACCAGGTATACAATTGGGCAAGTTATTTAAGCTCGCTGCACCATGTTCCTTCACTGACCATGAGAATATTGAACAGAGAGTAACCCACCTCACAGGCACATTATCAAATCAAATGAGTAGGCATGTGATGCCCTCAATACAGTGATTATAAATGCTCAATAATTACCGTACTTATTTTGATGGTTTGGGGAATTCATTTAACTACCCCAGTCAACCTCCTTATTTCTAAAACACTTGAACATAATATTTTTAAAGGATTCTGAAATTTGTGAAACTGAATTACTAAGAATTGACAGTGTAAGCTTTTTTTAGTAGGAAACTGGGCTGTGAAATCTGTTAGACCTGATTTGATCATGACTATGCCATTTGCTAGTGTTTTTCTGTGTGCAATTAGTCTTAACTCCCTTGTCTTTTTTCTAATTTTTAAGAAAAGGTGAGAATAATAGTAGTTTCTACATCATAGACTTTTAAAGAATTAGATGAAAGAGTTTATATATAACACTTCACATAGTGGCTAAATTCAAGAAATAATAACTATTGTTATTATTGTTTTCAATTTTTTCATGTAAATATTGCCTTTATGAAGTTGTCTTTGCCCACCTATAAAAACAATGTGTATTACTACATTAGCCATGACTTTCCATACCTAAAAACTTAAGTAAATGGGTTAATCCATTTATGCCTGAGATTGCAAATTTGTGAATTTTTGCAATCAGACGTTGGCAATGACCTTGAGCAGTAGGATATAAATAACTCCCACAAGCTTACCATTCCAATAATGGAACACTAGGCATAAATGGATCAAGTCTTTTACATTGTTGCCTGAAGTGTTAATAAATTATATACTAGCAAATCATGGATGTTGACACCTGAGGTTCATATCAAATTCAGATATCTCTTTAGTCGAAGAAAGCCACCAAAGCTACTGTAATTTAAGCAGTTTACTCCAGCATGAGAGAATATTTAGAGATTTTTATTAAATTGTCATCTTATGTAAGTTGCTGTCTTGCAACTGTTGACAGATATTAAAACCATGCTTTTCATCATAGCACATTCTGTATACAGGGTGCATTTTTGTGGTTAGTTCTAAAAAATAAATTTAAATGTTTCTTTCTCCCAGTTAGTATTAAAATGCAGCTGGCGTGTATTTATAAATGATGTATAAGAATCTATTTTTTGCTCCTTATAAAATACAGAGAGCTCATTTGATTTGCTTTTCTTTCATTTTTATCCCCTTGTGTTCTCAGAAGAAACTATCATTCCAGCACATTTCAAGTCCTCCTTCCTTCCTGCTCCTATTCCCCTCATGGCATGAATACTGCTTCATGCCCTATGTGTTTGGAAACACTGAGCTTAGTGAGTGCTGGTATTATCTTTCTGGGAAATAGAGTTGAAATTTCCCCAGATCCCACTAAGCTCTCCTCAGCCTGTCACTACTGAGGATATGGAATTGACTACATATCGGGGGATCTCCAAGTGACAGAACAATAACTGTTGCTGAGATGTGTAAATTAGAGAAAAGACTGGATTTGAAGTAGTAACTCAAAATATGATTTCCTTATTTGCATTCTCTAACTCCCTATTCCCATGGCAATAAAAAACATTTAATTACTTAATTTCAAGTCAAGCACTTAGTGTGAGAAAATTATTCTTACTTCATTCACACTTAAAAACATGAACAGTTCCCATCCACACAATTAAAACACAAGTAATTCCCTTATTTGATACAATCAAATAAGATAATGTATATAAAACAGATGATAAACTATAAAGTGTGGAAGGGTGTGTCAGGTATAATGCTTTGTGCTGTGCATATGTTTTCAGACATAAACATCATTTCAACCCAAAGAGATGCGTATTATCACCATTTTGCAGATGAAATAACAGAGGGTAAGGCCACTCCCCATGCTGGGAAATGGCCATTGGTCTTGATTTTAGCCCAGATCCAGCTGATTACAAAGCCAATTGTGTTTTTCTTTAATCACAGTAAACAAATATAAGATATTGTTTTTATTACTTAATTGTACATAACAAGTGTACCTTATTTTACTTAGCATATTGAAATTCAAACATGCCAAAACAAAAAATAATTTGAAATGATTATTAGCTTTTCAAAAGAATCATTCGCTTTTGAAGGCACATTAAGTCGTTTTAAATAGAACCCTTTTTTTTTTCAATTCTAATGCCATTAAAGATATGACTTGATTTTTAAAGACCTTACTTTTATACACCTTTCCAGGGACATGTGTTTTAAGTAGACTGATGTGCCTCTACAGTGCCTTTTTACTTTGAGCTCAAGAAATAGACGAAGCACATTTGGCAAGGATAAATGTGAAGTTTAAAAGTCAGAACTTAAGTAATGTGCTATCTGTGTATTTATGATACTTTAAGATTGAAGTGTACCTGGGTAATAGATGTAAAAGATGTCCATTGCTCTAATTTACTTATAGGCCATTGGCTTTCCATATATCTGGGCTTTGAAAAACTAGATCAAAGGAAAATATTTCAAAGAACCCAATTTTTAAAATGTGTTGAAGTGGTCCCACTCAATCTCTGGGCTCATGTGATGTCCAATTTACAGCATATTGGAAATATTAGTCACTGAATCAGGTTATTGTTCGCTTTTTTGTGTTCAAATTACATATTAAGAATTTACATGAAGTGTGTCATGGTGAAAATATTTGAAATTTAAAAGTTGTACTTTAGTTGAATTAACTGTATATTTATCCCAATTTAATATATTCCTGACCTTAGCAGTTAAAATTATAACTAAGCTATTTTAAAACTTAATACATAAACAGTGGAATGTTATTCCAAAGGCTTTTAAAGGTAAATAATCCTTACTTCTGATAATTCAGAAATTATTGTTTTTAATAGAGTTCTTTTGCATGCAGATAATATATTATTTCATAATGTATGCCACCACTTTAGTTCCTTGTGCCCCAATATGGAACCAGATGATTCTTACCATTATGTTAAGCCCTCATTATTAGACCATTTAATGGCCTTTGTCTTTAATAATGAAAACTCATTTAATAATGCATGGTTTGTGTTACATTAATGATAATTACAGGATGCCTAGCAGTTGCTCCAGTTGAAAATCAATTTAAATAAGTTGCTCCCAATATTACAATAGACACAAAATGAAACATTGGTCATTAGTAATTATGAGACAAAATCATTAGGAGCCCTGTGGACAAGAAGAGAACAGATTCTAATCATTTTTTTATGTATAGTTAAGACATATTCCCAGGTTTTATGAGCTATGAGGCTTGAGGTTACTAATATCTTATGAAAATTAAGAGCTAAATGTGTCTTAAATGCATCAATAATTTGAACTGTTCTAAACACTGTTATAAAAAATCTCCCAAGATTCCTACTTAAACAGTATTGCTGGGTGATTTTCAAGGCCTTAAGTTAATAGTTATCACTCTTGTACCTCAACCCCTGCATAGAACAAGGGCTGCCAGGTAGTCATCAAAACCCAGGAAAAGAAGATATTAGAGTTCAATTATCAGAGATTGGCTGGAAGTCAATGTTTAAGATCATGAGATCTAAGTTGACAGGACAGGAAGATAGCTATGTAACATAAGGACTCAAATCTAGGAAGTTTGGTAAATCATCCTAAGAGTTCCAAGATTGGGTGATCCAGTGTGACTCTGAAGCAGGTACTAGGGCTTTTTGTACGTGCTGTGTCAAAAAGGTAAGCACAATGAGAGGGCTGGACATGAGTGTGGAGATATCATTTACTATTTACCTCAACATCAGATATCCTCATGCAATTAAAATAAAATTAATACTTCTTTTACTTGGTTGAGAAGATCAAAACCTGAATTTATGATGTGGGAGTACCTGGACTATATCAAGCTATAAGAAGGGTAAAGGGAAGAGGGAGAAGAAAGCCATGGCAGAGTCTAACAATCATTGACCGTGCTCATATGCGGAGGTGGCTAACAACTATTTTCAAATTTTAAAGCATTTTAAAGGAAATATGTTGAGTTAAAACCCAAGGCAAGAACTTGTTCTTTTGGTCACAGTACACAATTGATTTTTCATAGCATAACTCTGGAGCAATACTGAGATAACTGTGAAAGTGGAGAAATTTTAGCTTATTCTTCAGTTGTTGAATTCAGAGTTCTCTTAATGTTGTACTAAGATGAGAAAGCAAACCCAAAGTACTTGACTAAAAAAAAAAATCAAACGAAAACAAAATAAAATTACCCAGCGGTTTAATGAGTGAAAATTTCTTTTACTTTCTTTTTTTCATTTTCAAAAGGGAGTTTTAGCTTTATTGTAATTTTGTTATACTTCTTTTTAAATTAGAATTACTGTATCAAAATTTGTGAATTCTGGGACTGACTCTAATGGGAAGAAACTAAGGGAAATGATGTTTCCTAGTGACCTAATCAAACTTTGCTCTCTGGAGACTTTTAAGAGTGGTTAATTTTATTGTCATCACTATGTACATGTTTTCCAAATTCTAATAATAGACATGCTATTGCTTATCTATGCCTTTCCCAGCATTTAGACAAGATCCATAATCTACTCCAACATCCTGCATATAAATACGCACTCATGGCTGGGCACGGTGGCTCATGCCTGTAACCCCAGCACTTTGGGAGGGTGAGGTGGGTGCATCATGAGGTCAGGAGTTTGAGACCAGCCTGGCCAACATGGTGAAACTCCATCTCTTCTGAAAATACAAAAATTAGCCAGTGTGGTGGCAGACATCTGTAATCCTAACTACTCGAGAGGCTGAGGCAGGAAAATTGCTTGAACCTGGGAGGTGGAGATTGCAGTTAGCCAAGATCACACCACTGCACTCCAGCATAGGTGACAGAGCGAAAATAGATACTCGTGAACTTCATATGAAATCTGAATTGTTTGTGCGGTATGGTGACAAGTATCCAGGAGGAGTGGTTACTGTGGGTTGGAAAGTGTGTAGCACTGGGACAGTAGTAGTCTATGCATGTTGGGTTTTTCTGTGGTTGTAAAGAAGCTCCAAATGGAATCCATGATCAGGTTGTTCACTTAAATTCTGGAATTAACCCTATGTTTGTAGACCTGTGATGGATTCTCCTGTAACAGTGGTTCTCAATAAAATAGACTCAGTAACTCCTTTGTGTAAAATCTTTTGCAATGCACATTTTACTAAAATGAAGCTAATGGATGATATTCTCTACCCACACGTGATTTTTTTAAAGTAATTTTAAAATGATATAGGCCTTATTATGTAAATGCATGGGTATGGCTTCACTAGAAGATGGATGAAATAGTCAGACGCTTATGTCTATACATAGAATCACTAAGATGAAATAGCTAAAATGCAAACAGATACAGGTGTGCTTTGTTGGGGACTCAAATATTAGGAGCAGCTCTGCTGTCAGTCACCTGATTTTCCTAAATGGTAACTTACTCTTGATAAAATTCTGAAAAATAAAATGAACATGTCGGGATTTACAAAACAGTTGTATTTTGGGAGAATTCATATTTATACTCAAAAGTGAGAAAAATAAAATGTTTAAGTATTGATATGCAAAAAGGACTTGTCCATGTTATGGGCTCAGATAACTATATACAGTTTTTTCATGTATTTACGTATGTCTAGCAAGGTCTTTGAAAGTTGTGTCAGATGTAGGGTAATTCTTCACTCTACAGGAATATTTCCTGAATGCAGAACAGCTGGCAAGTATTTCCAGACAATCAATGAAAGAGCCTCCCAAATTAACAAGCAAACAAAAGACATTCTAAGGAGCATAGGCACTGCAGGCAAAAACTGCAGCTCTGTACTAGAATACCAGGTTTTAGAGTCTCAGTTAGTTTTAGGAAATATTAGTTTTCTTAGAAAGGTCCAAATTAAATAGAATGGTCAGAAGGTGATAATAAGGCATGCTAGTGTTTCAGGTATCTGATATAATGGACATTCTGTAGTTTGCACACAGAATTGTATGTACTCAGTTGAGTGGTAGACCTAGACCATGACTGATGATGAGATACTGCTGGTCATGTGCCTTTTCAAAGGGATTTTTTTTTCAAATATTTAATGCCACTCCATGTTCTTCCTACTTGTGAGTCCTATGACATGGCATATGTGAACATGCTTTGTAAACCGTTAAGCCAATTATAAGTGTTATCAATTCTAGTATAGAGATTTTCTTAAATACTGACACAAGAGTTTGCTAATTGCTCCTGAGGATGCAATAGAATCCTCTTATTTGCTGTCTTAAGGGAAATGAGTTTAAGTAAGCTTACACAAAGTTAATGATTCATTAGGCTTTGAGTTTTGGCCTCCTAAAGCAATGCTGTTTTTCTTAGGACTTTGTATTCCTCTGAGTGCTGTGTGGTTGGGCAGTGGAGATCGACTAAAAAGGTCATTCACATTTTCTTTTTAATCATAGCAATACACTGGAATCAAAGAATCTTAGTGTTTGAGAGAGCCTTGTTACTGTTTCAGTCATTAAAATAAAGCTGTTTATCAAACACTGAACACATGCCAGACACTATGTTATTAAAGATACCATAGGAAAGTCATGTGGTCTCTTACTCCAACTGGATGTGTAAGAAAACTAATCTTGCTTTCCCCTGTTGGATAAATACTAACTGAGCATCCAATATGTTTTCAAATTTAGGTATAATGTGATAAAATAGTTCTTGTAGTCAGCATTCAAAATTAGTCTTCAAAATGTCATGGACAAAATTGCTAATTTCTGGGAAAAAAAAAAAACCTCCAGTTTTCTTTTCTTTCATTCAAATGGTGCTAAGGAGTATTGAGGAAGGGAGTTGAGTTTTTCTGTTTGGGCATCCTGTTGTCACACTTAGTGTCTGCATTTAGCCACTTTCCATTCGGGTGTACTAATAATTCATGACTAACATCTGCAGCTAATGTAATGTATGTCCTACTCTGGTAGAATCAGATCTGCTTTTACTGGCTGCCTTGGTCCCATTTGGCTCCACAAGAGTCAGATCTTCGCTTATGTCCTGAGGTCATCCCCAGCCTCTATGGCATTCCTCCAGATTATGCTGCTGGACTGTACTGTAGGCCTGCGTGGTCTCAACTCAGCATCCTGGACATGCAGGACCATGCTTGCAGCATGGCAAAACCAAACCCAACATCACCCTTTCTGACTGCTTTTGCTTCTAAGGGTATTAGATTGCACTTGTCGCAGGACAGTGTGAGGTGTCTTGTAAGGAGATTTCTCCTGGGAAGTTACAGAGACTGAGGTAATGGAGGGGGCAGCCTCAATCTGCTTGTAGAGTTACCCTTTCTTCCTTAATGCCCCTCCCTATCTCCTGGACAAATCTGAACACACCCCTGCTGAAACGGCTCTTCAACGTTTCTTTCCTTCTCCCAAAATTCTCTGAGATCAGAAAGGCAAAGTGACATTTGACCCCACAGTCTTTTCCTATGGGCACTGTTAAATCTGACCTTTGTTACTCTAGAGAAGGAGCCAAAGGAATTTTGACAAGATTCCTCAAGATAATGGCTTGGTTTGAAAGGCTCACATGTGCTGCAAAACCATATTTTGCATATTAGAAGCTAAATTTTATCTTGAATTTTTTTTTGTTCTGTCTGTAACAAATCCTGATCCTCCCACTCTACCTTGCCCCATTCAATTAGGTATCTTGGATAAACTACAGTGAAAATCTTGTTCACAAAAATGCAAACAAGGAAAACACTTTAGTAGTTTTCAAAATCTATTCCCCATAAACTAGAAACAGGAGATGCAATAGTGGAGAGGATAGACATGATCCCTTACTTCTATGGAGCCCATGTTCTATTCATGAGGAATGGGAGTCAGATAAATAAAAAATAAAATAAATGGGGATTATTGTTATGAAAAAAAAGTAAACGTAATATTAAGGTAATAAATATAGGGAGGTTTGAATAAACTGTTTCTAGTCTTTTGTTTATATTTGAAGAAACTGAGACTTAGAGTGTTCCAAATATTAAACATTTACTTACTGACAGTCAAAAGTGATAGCAGGACTCCAGAATCCTTACTGAGTGAGTCCATTTTATAGCTGACGCTTAAAAAGAAAATGAAGTAATGGTCCTGGCACGGATTCAGGTCAGAATGGCTTATATTAAATATTGTGCTTAAACGTATTTTAAAAGTCTCCACTAAAGTGAACTGGACTCCTGACCACACCATCATGACTTACATACCTTTAAACTTTGGTTTTCATCCCTAGAATGCCATCTATTCTCACTTCTAGGTATTATAATTTTTATTCCTGCCTAGATACCTCCTTATTTATGATTCCAACTATGATTACCACATCTAGAAATAAGCTGTCAGCGCTTGCTATTACCTTCTGTGGCATTTTTCACACACTGCCTGAATTCCTGTTTGGTTTCTCACTAAGTTGAAATCTTTTTGTGGTGCAAATAATATATACTCTAAATGTATGTAGTGCTTTGCTCACAGTTATCAGTAAATATTTGGTGAACAAATACATGAATTATGTGATGAAAGTCCATGATGCCAGATTCCACAGAAGCTACTCTTAGTGTATGAATGGTTCATGGACTTCATAATCTGTAATCAAGTTAATGAAGAACATAGTTTTTGCTTCTGTTTACAGCAATACTGACTGCATATGAGAATAAAAGCTCAACAAAGCACAGATGTTTTAAAGATAAAAAGTACAAGATACATAGATATGTGACTAATTATAGTTTGCGTATGGGGAGATCAGAGCCAAGTTTGGTTAGGGAAAGAAGCCAAAGGCAGAAAGACTTGGGTTTAAACCATTTTTGAAGTACAGGCTGAACAGGTTGTGTTGCCTTAGGGAAAGTGCCTTAGGAGAAGCTGTAAAAATTGCAGAAGTTGTAGAAGGGTGAACACAATTCTATGTAGAGTATACTAAGTTGATATACCTGACTGAAGTATTAGCTGGGGATTCCAGGAGATGGAGGAGTGGAAACTTTGAAGCTTGTGATTAGAAGTCTGAGTTATATTCAAGGGATGATTGGGAGTCATTGTTGGCTTCTAAGGGGAACTTGAAATAACATTTAGGGAAAACTCCTACTCCTATCCTTTGCTCATGCTGTTTTCCCATCTGGAAGATTTCTCTTCCTTTTCTCCAAACCCCTCTTTAACGCATTTCTTCAAGGCTTAGTTCATATCCCTCCGTCTCTGAAGCTTTTCTGATGATTCCAGCCAATGTGAGCACTCTCTCTCTCTCTCTCCATCCTCTGCATTTATTGCTTTTACCACAAAATTAATATCCTTCTGAATTCTCTCTTCTTAATTTATAACTGACTTTTTAAAAGATTTTCTAAAGCACAGTTTTGTTCAGTAGCTGCAGGTTCTTATTTACATCATATGGAAAATAAAATCTTTGCAGCCAGGGACTTTATGTTTTTGTGTACTCCATTTAGCATTCAGCTAGGTTCATGTGTGTTTAATATGTTTCTTAAAGTGGGAGAACTTATAACCCAAGTATCAACTCAGAGATAAAGCTTAAGAGTTAGGAGAGACCTTAGAGGTCCTCCCCAGAGCTTGTGTTGAGATCATATATGAAGTCAGTACAAATGGCTTGCATCACATTTTTTTCTGTTAGTGGTGTTATCTAGCTGAATCCTATATGATACCAACCACACTTGGTTCTAAATGCTATTGAACAGCTTCAAAAATGAAACAAAATGAAACAACAGCAACAAATATTTTCTTTAAGTGAACTATTTTTGCAACTAAAGATTTTTGGAAAAGATTTATTGGCTTATGGGTGGTGACCGAAAATACACATTAAATTTCCATCTGTAGAAAGATTTTAGTCATTTGAAAGCTAAAAATTGACAGCACCATGTACCTTTTTGTAACAGAATGTAAAATTAATTTTATTGCACTAAGGTTCACATGGTATCTTGAATATTATGAATTTAATAGGTCAGAAAATAATAGAAGATTTATTTTTCATGTGGCAATTATCAGGAAATAAAATTCAATATACTGATTAAATCAAAATATAGCATCACTGTGATTCTCTTTACATTTACTTGTTAGACATAAGACATTCTCAACTGGAAATTAATATTTTGTTAAGCCCACTAGTGTTTAAAAAAGGAAATTTCTCTGCTATTAATTTTTCTGCTGGTAGATGTTATGACATCGCTTATGCACCCAATGTCTCTTCAGATATAAAAGGAGTAAGCTATAAACCTTGTTTGGCAGTTATCACTTTTCTGTGTGAAGAAGTTTTTACTCAATTAAAAAATCAGTGATCTATTTGCATTTGTGGCATGAGGATTAACTGATAAATGTCTCTGTAGCTCCTAAATGTTATGTGACTGCTATATAATAAACCAAATAATCAGTTATGTCTTTGAACATAGAAAATACTATATAAATGCAAAATATGACTTTTTCATATTTTCAGAAAGATTTCAACTACATTTCTCTAAAGTACAGAGGTAAGATTGGACTTACCTAATACCTGCAGTGGGTGATAAAAATCCTTGATAACATACTACTTTAGTGTTTATATTGAGTATTTTAGAAATGTGTTTGATAGCTACAATTTGGAAGTATGCAGAAGGCTACAGAGCCCTGAAGGCAAAGGTGAGCTGCTTGAATTAATATGAACTAAAATGATAATACCTTATACTTAAAAGCTAACTTTTTTTGCAATATACTTAGAAGTCTTTAGATGCATTACCTCTAATCCTCAGAATACATCTTTTGAGAATGATCTCTGTGAATAGTGTTAAATGCATTGGAAATAATGCTGATGGAAATAAGGAGGGGGTCACTTACCCATTAACAGGTATTATACAGAGTCAAAATTTACATGCCTGATGTCAGATAGAGCTGAGCACACAAACCACTTCTCCACCAGTGAGACATTTCAATCAAATCCAATATCATTGCTGCTTAGCATGCTTCAAGTTGGTGGCCTAAAGAGATTTGTTGCATGATTTCTTCAAGAGAACATTACAAGTGAAAGTAAAAACTAGAGTTACGACAAGTTGGCTAAAGAATCTTTGTAAGGTAATTCTGTGGAAAAATAATAGAGCAAGTGATTCTGACATCTCATAGCAGAATCAGATAAAATGCTGGGCATCTTGTGGTATTGAAGGAAGTGATTTGATGTGCACCATCTATAAAGTTAGTCCTTCACATATTTTGGAACATGAGAATTTGTTTTAATGTGAAGTTAGAGAAGGGACTGGAGTAAAATTTACTTACCAACTATGGAAAACAAATGCTATTATTGCAAATTCCTTTATTGGTAGGGAGGTAGCATAAATACATAACTTGTGAGAGTGGAAAAAAGTGGAGAATAATGGAGTATGTGTGAAAAAGCTACAACTTTACCAATACCTTCAAACACTACATAAGAAGTTACTTAAAGTATTTATAAATTAAAATTATCTATTCATTGCAAAAAATTGTCTTTACTATCACATTGACAACCTGCTTACATTCATGCTGTATTAGAATTTTAATTTATATTAACATTTACTCTCCTCAATTTAGTAGCATGAATTAGAGATGTTTTTCTTCTAATATTGGCTATACAGCAGACCCACAAATAGGTAATGTTTGGGAGAATGGTGCAGAGAATTATGAACAAAAAACAAGAAATGGTGTTCAGAAAAATGAAAAAAAAAAAAAAGGTGAATTTTCTTTAAGGTAACAGTGTAGGTTTTTTCTGTGTGTTATTTTGGGGCTCTGAGATATCCAGAACCAATATTTTTGGAGAAAATTGAGGAAAAAGAATTGGAAAATAAGATAAAGATGTTTATAAACTATCGATCTACAGATATTAGTACAAGTCATGCTACAGAATAAAATTTTAGGAAAAGCATAAAATAACACATTTTAAGGACAATACGCTGGTGATAATAGGAAGAAATTAAATGAAATTGTAAGAAAATAATAGGAAGAAAACAGTCCTTAAAAAGTATGAGAACCCAGAGGAAACTGAATCCCCAAGTATCAACAAAGAGAGAGCAATGAGACTGAGTGACTCCATTAGTGATTTTGTATGATATATATTGTTTGTTTGCTGGTCAAAATTGTGAAACTCTGTTTCTCTCTCTCTCTTTCTCTCTCTCTCTCTCTTTGTGCTCTGAATTAAATAAGGTCAATTTTGAATTATATTTCTTCTGTATGTTCAAGTCAGTGATCCACAGTGAGCAGTCTAGGACAAGACATGACAAGATGAGCACCAAATAAAACATGATGTAATATAGAGATGCTAAAGTAACTGAAAATTGTTTGGACACGAGGGCCAGGTAGGAAGCTGAGAGCTTGTGAACAACGACAAAGGCTCATTTAATGTTTCACTGGGTTTTGTCCACTGGGACGTATTGATGTGTACATTATCTAAGACTTCAAATATACTGAGGTACAAACTGGTCCAAGAGAACGTATTTTTCTCTCATATTGCCTCATGTGATAAAAAGAAGCAAAACTGAACAGATTATGTTTGTTTGTCAGAGTGTACAGTAGGAGAAATGAAACCTGTTTTTGTACATAGCTCCTGATAGCCAGAGTGAAAACTGGTTATTTTTGCGTAGGCGCTGTTGAAAATTACTTACCTGGTAGATTCTAGCCTTCATTGTAAATTGAAATGTAAGATTATAAAGCTAAGGCTTACAGCATATCTATGCAGTGGTCCTGATTGGAAGATTACTCACATGTGCTATTTTGTGCTGCATTTTATTGACTATGACAAGATACATGACGTGCAGCATGTGCACAACTAATTCCTGCAAAGAATATTAGCAGAAAATGAATTCTGAAGAGGGAGAAGAAAAATATGGCCCCTTGCAAGCCCTCCACTGAAGTGTGGACAAAGAGTTGAGGTGTCAGCAACTTTCAGATTTTATTAATAAATTCTGCATTTATCTTTATTTGCTTTGACTTTTCCTGTAATTGTTTTGAGTCTTTCAGTGTTCAAGACTTTTTCAGAGACTTATAGCTATATAAGTTGAGCCTGAGAGTCAAAAGTTAATTTTTTAAAAATCCAATATTATATAGCCTAAATAAAGTTGCTAATAAGCTTTTCATTAAAAAACAATTTTTTTTTCAGGAGAAAATGGAGAGTATCTACCTTTGGTATTTGAAGTACTTTGAAGACATGATTCTGTACTGTTAAATATTCTAACAAACCAAACATTATTAATACAGTCAGTCCCCATGTTTTAAAGTAGTTGTCTTCTAAAATTTGTCTGTCAATAGGTAGCTTAAAAAAATACATTTTTATGTAGGAAAAGATAATTAGGTTCCCAGACTGATCCACAAAATTCTCCTCAAAGAAGAGTGCATCCACAGGGATATATATGTTCATAGTGAGGATTTCTTTCCAATCCATTTATTGTTCTGAGTGTGTAACAAAATTTTTAGTTATAAAACTGGACCATTTCTTTATCTTATTATTTTCCAATGCCACTTACTCTAGCATGCTATTAAATATTTTGTTTCCATTTTATTTTTGTTTTTAAAAATCTTAGTAGTAGTCAACAACTTTTCTCCAAACTAGTAATGTAAGAAGCATATCCACAAGCATAGCTCAACTTTATTGCCATCACTTCTTGGAATAAAACCTTGCACAATTTAATCTGACTTTCCCTCAGTTTTTCTATCTATAAGGTGTGAAGAATAATACTGATATCATGGAGGGTCTGTGAGCATTAGAGAAAGTTTGTGAAGTGTCTGGCACTGTGCTCAGCATATGTTGGTGCTATCATGGCTCACTGCAACTTGGATCTCCTGGGCTTATGCAAATTCTTCCACTGCAGCCTCCTGAGTAACTGACACTACAGGTGTGAGCCACCAAACCCAGCTCATTTTTGTATTTTTTGTGGAGACAGGGTTTCACCATGTTGCCCAGGCTGGTCTTGAACTCCTGAGCTCAAGTGATTCTTCTGCCTTGGCCTCTCAAAGTGGCGATTACAAGTGTGAGCCACCAAGCCTGGCCTTATTTGTAATTCTTTATGGTACCTGTGAAGAAACTAAGCTCCAACTAAATTTACTAAAAAATAGGAATCTATTAGAATATACAATTCAAGAAAAGATTGAATAATATAACAGTTGTGTGACAGGCGGATTTGGCACTTGAAAGGTTTAAATACTGACAACATTCTCTTTCGATTTTTATTTCTGCTTGTCTTGCTTTCTTGACTCCAATGGCTACCTCAGTACTCTAACTTCTTCTCATGGCATAGTGGGAAAATGGCTACGTTTTAGAATCCTAGTTTTATGTTTTACAGAGCTACCAAACGACTTTTTTTTTTTCCTTAGCTCCAGTTTTTTAAACCTTGAAAAGGGACCATGAGTGGCCCCTTTGTTGACTCAAAAGATCCAACCCACGGCTGAGCCAATCATCTGTGGCCCAGTAATGAAATCATTCTGAACAGTGAAGAGTTATATGGTAAGCATCTCTGAGGAGGGAGTAGACTAAAATTTCTAGAAAATGGAAGAGGGCAGTGGGCAAACAACTCTGTTTACTTCTTACTTCTTTTCTTTACTTCACCTTCCTTTTCTTTCTTTTTTCTAAGAAGAATATGTCCATTGACAATTGAAAGAACACCAGTTGGGCTTGGTTTTATTTTATTTGTTTCTTATGAGTTTTAACCACATAAAACAGGTTGCCCTACATATACAAGAAAGTGTAAATTTCTGTGAACTAACCACACTTTTTCATGATTACAGCAGTCTTCTGTATTCACCTGCAAGATATTTGCAGACATTATGGAGTAAACACCTAAATAGCTTAGTATGTTTCATAGAGGTATATTGCTACAGTAGATTCCAATTTTTATGAAGAAAAAAATTCATGACTGTCCTTAAACTGGGCAATCTGATATAGCCATAGAGCAAGCCAGAGAGTAATAATAGCTATTACCTATTATTAACAATGCTGTCCTTCTCATCATTTAAAAAAATATGACCAGAAGTAGTATTGACATATTAGCTTTGATCCTAGTGAAAATTATATGTTTTTTTTTTTCCAGTTTGTATGCTGCCTTCTATCCATTCACTAACATATAGATGCATATTTTAAATACAGGCACATTGCATAGATACTCATAAAACAACCTGATGAGTTAACCTGGCATCATGTTAGAAGAATATGCTTAGGTTTGTGTCAAAGCAGGACTCAAGTCTGGTTTTTTTTGTACATACTTTCCAAGCTATGTTTCCTTGAGCAAGCTGTCCTACTTTTTAAAGTCTCAGTTTCTACATCTATTAAAAAAGAAAACGGATACAATAAACAAATTACTGGCTGGTTTTATTTTTCATTGTCTGATTTTGTGAAAGGTTTTTTAAAAATGTTAAGAGAGTGACATACAAATTTCTATATCGAGTGACAGGAATAGGGAGAAAAATTTTCAATCCAATATTATTTTTATTACTATTTCCCTTTATAGATCAGACCCTCTCTGTGACTGGTGGTAAATGATGCACTTTTTAGTACTACATTAATTTTTTTGAGACTTTTGGGGCATTTCGTAAACATATGTTCCATTGCAGTGAATGGTAACCAATGGCCTAAACACATAAGGACGAGACTTAAAAAATGAAAAAAAAAAAAAAACCAACTTATTTATATATGCTTTATTTTCAAGATAACTTAAAAAATGTTTTCTCATGTTCTAGTTTATTAGGATCATAAATCCTTAGGAAAATCACTGCTCTATTGCAGAAGATGTTATTCACTGATTTGTGAAGCTTTGTAGTTTATTTATTCTGCAACTGTTAGACACTCAATAATGAATTTGATGATAATGCTTATGATATTTTTTCCAAGAACTAGAAATCCAGGAAAGAAGGGCATCAAATTGCAATACTGAATTATCAAATGAAAGATTTTTTTTTTAACCAGGTGAAAACAAAATCAGTGTTCAGGCACTCTTCTTTCAAATACTCATTCTTTCTCTGATGAGAGATGAGAGACCTCCTAAACTATTCCATTAAATAGCTTCTGGTCATCTGATACATTTACTAGTGGAACAACCTATTCCCTTTTGATGCATAAGACTTTATCTAATGTGGCAAAATGCTTTAAAATGATGGCATCAATTGGCCATCATATTTGTTCAGTTCTCAGTATATACCTTATTCTATATTATGCCCTGTGGAATATAAAAAAGAAAATAGGTTTTCAAAGAGCAACATGTTTGCTACATAAATTTTTTTTTCATTTTATGGATAAAAATACATGCAATTCAAATTCTGCTGTCCAAGCATACACAAAGCAATGTTTCCCAAATGAATAAGTGATTAATTTCAAAAAGCCTTCATTTTGTTCTCTTTTGACATTAACTGCCTATTTGGAGCTAAGAAAATACCAGTGATAAAATAGTGAGAAATGTTGTATGTTGTGCAATTAGAAAATGGGAAGTTTTGTTTTTTCTTCTTCTTTTTTGAGACAGAGTTTCGCTCTTGTTGCCCAGGCTGGAGCGCAGTGCAGCGATCTCTGCTCACTGCAACCTCCGCCTCCCGGGTTCAAGCCGTTCTTCTGCCGCACCCTCCCGAGTAGCTGGGATCACAGGCATGCACTGCCACACGCAGCTAATTTTGTATTTTTAATAGAGACAGCTATGTTGGTCAGGCTAGGCCCCAGCTCCCAACCTCAGGTGATCTGCTTGCCTCGGCCTTCCAAAGTGCTGAGATTACAGGCCGGGGCCACCGCGTCCGGCCCAGGAAGTTTTAAAAAACAAAAATCTAGGACCTCGTCTTCCCCTTAATCATAGCAAAACCAGTTCTCATTTCAAAACCCAAATTTTATTAGGTTTACCAAGCATGAACGTAAGATAAAAGAACACAAGCCAAATGTAACCAACACAGGTTAACAATGCACATCCATACAATTTAGGGCAAATCCAATTGATGTTAAATATGTTAGTGTATTCTCATCAAGCTCTTCTCTCTTGGTTTGTTTTGACCTAAATTCCTAACCTGATATTCTTATTCAAATGTGTCATGAGGGCAGCCAAATGGCCTGATTTTTCCAGGGCAGCAGTAAAAACTGTTCTGCTTTTTCATGGATTGTTTGAAATAAGTTGTTCTTTCAGTGAATACAAATGTAAGCTTCCTGTCTCAGTGAACTAAGCAACAGAATGGATTTTAAAAGTCACAGAGCCAAATCCCTCTTTCCAGTACTGCGTCATCGTGTAGCGTCTGTGGCCTTGACTTCTTGGTTTTCACTATTGAAAATGGGAATTACAAATATGAAATGCAGAGAGTATTTTATGTTTTAAGGTTTAGGGGGAAGAGGGATGTAGAAAGGTATAGGAGAAGCAGCAGGTAATTTTTCGAGGACTGGTGAATAGAAACACTGTAAAATGCCTCACAAATAACGAGCTTTCCCCTCCCACCAGTGGGGAGAAAATTGCCCGACAGCGGGAGGAGGAGAAAGATAGGAAAAGAAAAAGAAAAGATAACTTTTCTGGTCACAGAGGTACTATTTAGTGCACTGGAGCATAATTTATTAAGTGGACCTTTGTGGCTAAAAAGAGCTAATTCACCTACCAAACTGAACAGATTTACATTCCTCCCATCACAAGGACAAAACTCCACATAGTTAGTTATTCATCTTTTGGGAAATAACTGGATAAGATATGGGCAATGGAGTAAATCAGCAAAATGAAATGTATTCCCCAAATGCTAAAAACCACAGCTCCTGGGAAATATACTAAAATATTGTTGTTAATTGTATATCTACAAAAATTCTTGTAAATGCACTCATGTTAATCAGTACTGCAGAAATGCTCTATTTTCTCACTTTTTATACCATCCTGTTTCTTGGAAAAATACAAGATAATTTTGAAAGCAACCAAAAGAGCCAGATTAGTTCATTTTAATTAAATCTTAACAGAAAACTGCCTTGTTATCTATGTGAACTTTGGTTACTAACTTTCTCAAGGTGAGAAAAGATGTATTCAGATCTCTATATTACTGTAATGTACTTTGTACTCTACAGGCAGAAACAAATAAATTCCATCATTAAGGCTGTATGAAGAAAGCTGAACAGTAGTGGTTTATGTTTTCATAATCAATTCCTTGTATTATTGAATGTGGAACTTCTGTTATATTTTCATGGAGTCTGTGTAGAATCTATACATAATTAAATGTTTGTTTTCTGCTCTCTGATACATCATCGTTAGGCAGAAACCTGCAGTTGTGTTTTTGGTGTCTAGCTATTACTTGAATCCAATTTCTGTCATATTTACTTTTTAATGTGAAACTTCTGTCAGTGTTATAACTGATATATGGTAGGGCAAGACAATTATGTAGAAGCCAGAGTACAATGCTAATGTGTATGTTTGAGAGGGGCTTATAGGAATCTTAAACTCTAGACCTTATAAAAGTGCCAGAAAATGTCAATGAAGTTTATCTAAGGTTTTTCTGAAGCATATAGGCAGAATAATGTTCCCTCGCCATCCAAAAATATCCATATTCTGTGAACATATTAGCCTACATTGCAAAAGGGCTTTGCAGATGTGGTAATGTCTGTTGAGGTGGGGAGATTATCCTGGATTATCTGGGTGTCTCACTGTAGTCACAAAAATCCTTATAAGAGGGAGGCAATAGGTCAGAGTCAAAGAAGGAAAGGTGATGAGGGAAGCATAACTCAGAGCAATGAGACCACAAGCCAAGGAATGTAAGCAGCCTCTAGATGCCACAAAGGATAAGGAACTCATTCTTCTGGAGCCTCCAGAAACAACATAGCCCTGCAATACCTTGATTTTAACCCAGTGAAGCTGATTTTGGACTTCTGACATCCAGGACTGTATGATTGATAATACATTTCTGGCGTTTTGAACACGAAATTTGTGGTAATTTATTAACAGGAAATGAATACACAGTTATTGATCTGACTATTCAATTTTAGAATACATAACTCTGAGGTTTGACTTAGAATAGAGTGATTCAGACACAACCTTGAGCTATACTCTTATTCCTTTTCTAATAACAGAGCTAGAATGTAATACAAGCCCATTGCACTTAAGTAACTGATGCCAGTTGAGATAAATGACTTGCTTAAGGTAGCACAGCTAGTTAGTGATAGAGATGAGATAAACTGGGTTACACAAGTCTCTCACACTACTGATATTTAATTTCTACCATGCTGCCTTTGTTTCATGGTATAAAAACATTTGCATACAAAAGGCAGGTTTAAGAAAAGTTTTCAAATGCAATAAGAAAGGGGGTAAAAGTGGGTGTGCAGATGAAGGGGTAGAGAAAGGGAAGAGTTATTTCACAACAAGAATTTATATATGTCCTGCTAAGTTACAGACTATGCAATTTGTAGTAAATCAGAGAGACATGGCCCTTGTCCTCTTGGTGCATGCTGGGAAGACAAATATAAGCAAATGTAATTATAGTTAATGAATAGAATACTTTCAAGGATCAAGGTTCTGTAAAGACCTTATTTATCATATGCAAAGAGTTTCCTCTTTACATTGTCTTTGAATAAGATGATGATCAAAAAGAATTTTATTTTATTAAAATAACATTGTATGGTTTTGAGATGTTACTCTTGTTCTGCAAGTTATATTAATCACCTTTTATTATGGGAAAAATGTATACATGTGTTTTTCCATGTCTTTGGAAACACACTTGTGTATATTTTAGAAGCCCAGGTTTGTGGATGACACTTCACTGCAATGCCAGCAGTTTCTATGGAGACACTAACTGTTGTGCAGTTAGGAGGAAAAAAAGACTCCTCCACTTCCCTGTAGCTTTAAAACTGTTTTTACTCATCTTTCTATTACACACATTCAGAAATAAAATTAAAATGGTTTTCTTTTTGAGCAATATTACTTGAATGCCAATAGTATCTTTTATTTCACAAAGACTGTAAAACATTTATGAATTAAATATATTCCAACAGGAAATGAGATCTTCCCTAGCCATCCCATACTAATGGCAAAGATAGTGTTTCCTCTGTGTGGTTTATAAATCTAGAATTTTTGTTGGTATTATGTTACTAGAGTTTTTTTTTTTAAAAAACTTATACATTAAACACTACCAATAACTTCAACTTTGGTCTTTCACACAGCTGTGGTGTGTAGATAACTTCCATTTATATTAACCGAAGGCGTATTTGCATGCTAGCAGGAAAGCACCCTTTATAGAACCAAATTAGTACAAAGCCATGTGAAAGAACAAATCCTTTCTGCTTAGGAGAGGCATGGCAATTTAGTTTAATAAAGCAGTTCTAAATCAGTGTTTGTTTCCTAGATCCTGACAGGTTCGTTCTGTCTTCTTTTGCATCATTAATTTTAAGTGATTTTTAAAAATTGGTAATCAACAGATAATATTGCCTGATTTGAACTTCCGTTTACACCGACTTTATTGATCAGAACTTTTTATTTATTTTAACTTCTTCTTAAAATAGGATTCTCTGTTTTGCTAACATTTGAGTTTTTAAGTCCTATGAAAGCTGGATTACATAAGTATCAGTAAATATTACAGTTGGTAAAAGCTTAAAATTGTTTCTAAAAATAATTTTAAGGAAGCAAAAAAAAATTAAAATGTCACTCCTGAATTCATACATTCAAGTATATTTTAATATCAAAGTTAAATGTTAACTGTTAACCATGAATCCATGGAGATAGTGTCATACTTTGTAGTCTAAGTACTTTTAAGTAGCACAAGGTCTTTCAACATAATTAGCACAGAATATTGAACCACGCCAGAAATATGGGATTCGTCATTAAATTTAGAGGCTTCTTTATCTCTCGGAGTCTAATCATGTGTGCAGAAGACTAATTGTTAATGGCATGGTCTTTATTGCTCATAGCTTTCTTTTATTTTAAATGGAATGGTCTACTTTGTGAGAAATAGGTTTTATAGGCCTACCTGCATGGAGCCTTTTGTTGAATGTCTTATGGTTTTGCCAATTCAGATCCTGAGAGCAATTAGAGGCTGTGGCGGAACTGTTCCTTAAATCACACACATACTGTGTTATTGCCTGCCTTTTATATTTTTTTTACCTGTGGTAGCAGATGTAGAAGCTCCAGTTACTTGCAAGAACACAGACTAATTGTTAGCCAGTGCGGAAACTACTTGGTTTGGGAGGCATAAACTAGGAAGACAAAGTTGTTATTCTAAGTATGGCACATGGAAGTGTGTCCTGATGTCTGTCATTTTCCCCAAAATAATTATGTTCTCAATTATAGAACAAGTCTGTAACGATTCTCTAAAATGACATAGTAGTTTCATTGTTTAAAATGATGGTCAAAATTGGTGGCCAAGCTGTAGTCTTTCAGTATGTATGGATTTTTTGTTTTCAACCAGAATAATTTATTTGCCTCCCACAGTCAGTTGGGAATTATCGTTGCTCAGGGAGGTAAATAATAGAGACACTTTTCAAAAGTGCTCATAACAGTTATAAAAATCAACATTTCATTTCTGAAAGAGCTCGATTGGTATGATGAGTCAGAGACCCAACTGGTGAGATCTGGTAAAAGTATTGGGTAAAATACAAGTTTCAATGTCATTTTGAGATAACTACCTGCTATAGTAGAAAAATGGCTGAATTATTTTGGTCACTCTGCCTACTTGCCTTCATGACACAGAAAGACTCAGTGACATTATTCTTAATCATCTAATGATGATAAAAATAATTGTCATTTATATATTAGAATGCCTTCATAAACTGCATTACCTTGGAGCTGTTTGTCAAATTGTGGTTAGGGTTGGTGTTCACTTTTCCAACATTCTCACATGAAGTTACAGTAAATCCGATTTGTCTGCTGTTCTGTTTGACATAAATTTAACCGTGTTTTCCTCTCTTTCTCATCAACATGTTAGTTAGCCAGTTACAATTTTCTGAGGCAGCTATACTCCTGCTACTATGTAATCAATAATAGAGTACTTTCATTCTTGACAATTTTCTTTAGTGGAAAATTACTTTGCCTAGGCTTTTTGTCATTGCAATTAACAAACCATCTTCATTCAAATCTATAATGTCAAATATTGTCACTCCCAAAAAAGGCACTGACAGCCTTACACATATGCATGTACAAATCAATATTTTTTCAACTAGTCTTCTTTGAAAACATTTTTTTTTTACTTAAATAATAGAAGGTATATGAATCTGTGACCTACATCCTGTGGCAAACCTGAAGATAAGTTTGAAAAAAAAATGTTATATGAACTTGCAGGATCCACAGAGAACTTTACTGGTGGGTAGTATATCGTTTTCGATATAAAGAAATAGGTCATTGTGAAATGTTTTCATAGGAGCTAATGGTACTGAGATGTTTGTTTTCTGAATTTCTGTCTTTATTTTGTAAAATTCCTCTTCTGAATAAGGGATGACCGGGAAAACATCTTTTTGTTACCTGGCAGATTCCCTTCTGGGTAACAGATGTTAGGTAAAAATGCACATTGCTGCTTTGAAACATACCTGAGATTTTTGAAATCCTGAGAAGAGTTTACAGTTGTATAAGAAATTGGCTAATTAAAGTGTTGTTGAAAGATTGTTTAAGGGAATGTTCCCTTTTACGGAAAAGAGATGAGGAAAATAGAAAAATCTAAGAATAACCTTAGCAGGCCAAAAGTTTTGTTTTAAATACTTTTAACTATTTTGTCATAAAAATGAATGGAATACTTACTCGGTCGTCATGGAGAAAGCCTAGCCTACCCATCCCTTTTTTTCCTTAATATGAGGAGATCATGATCTTTTGCATTTGCTTATGCTGCTTTGAACATTTTGGTCACAATTTTAATTTTTTTTGGATTCAAAGTATGTAGATCTTGTGACAATTGGTTGTAGCAGTAACTCTTCTTGTGGTCTTCAAAAGATCAAACACAAACAAGTAAAAACTTTGAAATAACGTTGAGATTATTTGAATAATTTCCCCCTTAAATTTAGTGGGGTTTGGGAAGAATTGAGTGTTGTGAGTTTATGACAACTAAATAATAAACTTCAAATAATGAAACTTTAAAAAATAAAAGAGAAATAATTTTCATCCTTCTTACTATCAGTCCACAGTGTTAGTGTTTGAGCATGAGAGTTTCTTATAGACCTATTTTTAGAGACAAATTTGTTTATGATTTGGGATACATCTTTCCATATTTTTCATGTATATGTAA
The DNA here is from genome assembly GCA_963574635.1 of Cheracebus regulus. Classification (NCBI taxonomy): domain Eukaryota; kingdom Metazoa; phylum Chordata; class Mammalia; order Primates; family Pitheciidae; genus Cheracebus; species Cheracebus regulus. The sequence goes on from CAUYQU010021740.1 coordinate 70,673, forward strand.
GTATATTTTACCCACTTAAATGTAGACATGCTGTATTTACTGTTCTATCATTTCCCCTCTTCACTTAACAATTTAAGGAGGAATTATTTTCACATATAAAGCTACCGCTTCTTAGAAATAGATGTAATTTAAAAAATAACTATGGATGATCATGGTTAAGATTTAGACTTTTCAAATAATTTATTATAAACACTATTATAACAAATATCCTTATTCATATGTCTACATACCTGTTCAATTATCTCACTAATATGGGTTCCTAGAACTAGATTTGCTGGCTTAAAGGTGCTTAGGCAGATAGTCTGAACTTCATGAAAATGTTGGTTTCCACATTCCACAATAGCATTGTCCTTAACCATCTTTTATGCTCTGCGTTACTCTAATTATAAAACTCTAATTGCTTTTAAAATCTGCTCCCTTTGGTTATTAGCACACTGGTGGTCTTTTCAGCCATCAGACTGAGCAGACATTACCAAACTTATAGCAGAGGATATCTACATATAGATATCAATCTACAGATATGAACATAGATCATATAGATATGGACATAGTTATTGATATGTTATAGACATGGTTATACGCATAGATGTAGGCATAGATTTGGACAAAGGCATGCATACACACACACACACACACACACACACACACACACACACACATGCACACACATCTTTTCCCATAAGCAAGTTGTTTATGCTGTTTCATCAACCTAGAAACTCTGATTTCTTGATATTCAACTTGATTCATCCTGAGAAGCTGAGCTCTGATTTCACTCTCCCTACAGAGTCACAGCCATTTTTTTATTGCTCCTGTCGGAAACCTCATATTCCTCCTTAGAACTTCTATGGTTCTCTCCTATAACACTCCATAGAACTTCTATGCACTCTCCTATAACACTTATCCTGCTCTCTCTTTAATTTGACTTAGACGTATCTCAGCTTCAGTATTCATAGATAAGGTCCTTGGTTGCAAGAACCATGTCTGACCTATTTCGTTAATCTAGAGATACTTCATGATTTGGCACTATTTATTGATTTGGGGTGGGTACTAAGCCAGTGTTGTATACATATGAATTTCCATTGTTGTCTGCCACAAAAAGGAGCAATTTTGAGAAATACGGTGTTTTAGGAAAGAACATGAGACATGCAGTCAGAGAATTTGCTACTTAATTTCTGTGTGGTTTTAAAGATATTCCTCATTTTCTATGAACTTCAGTTCAACTCATCTGTGAAATTAAGGGAATAACAATATACTTCAAAAGTAGTAAGCATATCACAAAGTAGTAATGAAGAATACACAAGATACCAGCTTGACAGTGCTCTGCAAATGTTATATAAACATAAATGTAATAATTATATATTATAGCTAAGATTTCTGCATTCTTATGTCAGTAGAAAGCAAATAAGAAGACTGAGTCCCTCTCCTACCATGTACCCAATGATATGAATCTTAAGTAACCAGATGAATACCAAGATTCCAGATGTAAATGTCGTGATCGTATGCATCCATCAGAAATTGTTTAGTAAAAACAGAAAGAAAAATAAGCTCACAAATAGGGTTGTACTCTCTTTCCTGTATGATAGAATAGTTAAATTAAATCTAATTAAGCAACTCAAAAATTACAGCATGCCTGCTGCCAATACTAAACCCAATGGACTGTGAAATAGGGATATGGTAGCACTCAAAAATTACCTCACCATTGTTGAATATTAAGGCGATTTTGCTACCTATCCTTAGAAATAAAACAGCCCTTGCAATTAAATTTTGTAATTTGTTATTGGCTCAAAAATTAATGCCTTTTACTATAATAAGTGTATCATCACAGGTGACAAAGCACAATTTTAATTAACAGTGACAGGTAAAGCTCCTTACAGTCAGATTGAATTTATATTAGCAATTATATAAAAATTAGATTTTGATCATTACCATTTTACATTGAAGCCAAGAGTACTAATCATATGTAGTCCTGTCCCTAACGTTTGTGGGGCATAGGCAAATATAAAAGTTATAAAATAGTTACAAACTGCTAAACATAATGACCCAGAAGCCCAGGTTGAATCTGGAATTCTCTGACCCTTGGAACCTTGCATCAGACTTAGATTGAAGAGGAGCAAGCCCCTTGCTTGTTGCCTGATCAGTTTCCTTTATTCCCTGCTCAGTGCTACAACACGGGGAATCCTGTGCTCCACCTCTAGGAAGTCACACTTCTAAGCCGTCATCACCACCTCTCAGCCCCAAAAGGCTGCATCTGAGCCAACCCTCTGGTCTAGGGATGCACACACTAGTAATTCAGTTGACTTTTAGGCGAGAGAGCCAGGAGAGAGGTGTGCATAGACCTTGGATTGGACTCAGGACCATTAGGACAAGAAATCTTGGAGTTTTTGATACCTGAAGAATAGCCTAGAAAAGGTATTGAAAATCGTGTGTGAACACATCCATTTGGCCCTCCAGACTCCTTGTTCCCTGAGGAGAAATACAGGATGGCAGAGGGCTATAGTGAGGTTTTCTGAAGTATAGGACTCAGGAACCCACCTTGCCTAGATGTAGGGGTGGTAATGATCATACATTAAGCATTTGAGCATATTTCAGAGATGTCAATTACATAATAGCTCAAATACGTCAGTGATACTAATACATTGGTTTTAAATTATATATGGTTTAGGAAAAAGTAAACTTTTATTTTAAAACAATGCATTATTTGATATATTAATTTTGTTTTAAAAGCAAGGGTCTCAAAACATTATTTCTGTGTGTTGTGGTATTATTTTCTTTTTGACATATTTATAGGGAATTTAGTTACTGAGAAATATAGGTTATGTATGTCAAAGACACAAAGCATACCAAATAATTCAGACAAAGACATAACTATAGCTGTGAGAGTCTGTGTTAGTCAGGAAAGTTTAGGTTTTTGCTATGGCAGGAAACACACTAATTTAGTGATTTTAAAATACCAGGGTTTATTTCTCATTCACATTATGTCTATCATGAGTCAGCCCAGAGTTCTGTTCTGCATCATGGTCCTTCTCACTCTGGAATTCGCCCAGACCCAGCAGTCACCCTTTTGGTCTTACAAGTCGCATTAAAGAGACAAAAGAGAACAATGGCAAATCTTGCGTTACCTATAATGTGCTCAGCCCAGAAGAAAATACTTGCTCCTCTGGCCATAACTCATTGCCAGAAACACAGTCATAATGATGCTGTGTTCTAGAGGGAGATAGAACCGGAGTACTTGTTAATTAGAACTAATGATTAATCTTGTAGGGTATTCACATATATGTATCTAGGAAAGCATAAGAAACATCAATAATCATCCAGGTGCACCTGACCTCAGGTGATCCACCTGTCTTGGCCTCCAAAGTGCTGCCTGTAATCCCAGCACTTTGGGATGCCAAGGCAGGTGGATCACCTGAGGTCAGGAGTTCGAGACCAACCTGGCCAACATGGTGAAACTCTGTCTCTACTAAAAAAAAGTACAAAAAATTGGCCAACATGGAGGTGGACACCTGTAATCCCAGCTACTCGGGAGGCTGAGGCAAGAGAATCACTCGAATCATGGAGGCGGAGGTTGCAGTGAGCCAAGATTGCGCCAGTGCACCACAGCCTGGGCAACAAGAGCAAAACTCCGTCTCAAAAAAAAAAAAAAAAAGAGAGAGAGAGAGAGAAACATCAAGAACCAAGAACCATATGCACCAAATTGTTAATACAGTTTCCTTAAGGGTGGAGGATAGGTGACATTTAGATTTTAAAAGTGTGGTGTGTGTTTTTTAATACTTTTGTGGTATTTGCTAAATTAAGACTATAAAATAGTCTTGAAAGGTATCAGTACTAAAGCAATACCCATATGTTGAAAATCAAAACCTACTGTTCATCTAACATTAGTTGTATTTTCATAACATGACAAACTGGTGATGGACATATCTTTAATTAAATTTGAGATTCAGTAGGCACAATTACTTACAAATTTTTCAAAAATTCAATGAGTGAATATTTATATATTCAGATAAAGTAAGAAAATTAAAATGAGCATACCAAAGTAGTAGAAGATGTTAGACTTATATACAATGGAAAAGGACCAGTAAGGTACTCAGTTTGTCCTTCCTTAATTCCAGGGGACATTTTAGATTCCAGAAATTCACTACTGCTGTGTTTAACATTTCATTTAGTATCTATTGTTAGCTGTATTTCCAGTCACATTTAAAAAAAAGAATCTCAATGTAGATTTCCCAGGATTTATGCATTTCTTTATAACTTGACTGTCTTGCACAGCCTAATTTTTCAGCATTTAAATATCTAAAATAAGTTTTAAATGCAATGTTTTTGAATTATTTTCTATTGTTACCTACTAAAAGAAGTCATATTGTTTAAAAGTAATTTAATTTCCTAGGACTTGGTTTATGAATGCTTGGTAAGTCTATGCCTATAACAACCATTGAATGCCCCACAGCACACGAGTGCAATGTCTTTGATAGCATGAGTTTTGTTAAATTAATGAAACCCTAATAATTAAAATTTTAATTGCATCTGGAAATTTTTCATTAACTGAGAACCTTTTAACAATAAAGTGCCTTTTTACCTGGGACACTTTGGAGGCAATGTATACTTTTGGAGGCATCTAATTCAGGCTTAGCAGTCTCAAAGCATAAGAAGAACCAGTCAAGTACCATGTTAGAATAAACTGAGTAAGAAAGAAAGGAAACAGTCCATAACAAAACAGGTTTCTGTGGTAACCTGGGAGTGCATGCTTCTCTTAATGGTATTCCAGTTAGAACAATTTTAAAGCATTATTCCAATGAAACTAAACACTCTCATTAGCAAGATTTGAGTATCTGTCTATGAGTTTGAGATTCTAGAACTCAGATTCTTGTTTAATACACATATTTATTTATTATTCAATAGTAGTCCACACAGGCAAGAAGATCCATAAATGGTCATATTCAAAATTGTGCAAACAGAATAAGAAATAAAATCAAGAGCCACAAAATTCTAGGAGAAAAAATAGTATTGATTTTGTGATGGATACATAGTTTTATTAACCTCGTTTTGGTCATCTTTTGGATTTAAATGATTCACAGTAATATTTCACAGATATCCGAATTTAGATGCTTCATAGCTAAAAAGCAACAGTGGGCTTGGTAATTTGTTCCTGGTGATAACAAGCAGTGTGAGAAAAATCAGTGTGTAAGTTGTTTTCAGCTCAGGGAGAAGGAGGAAAATATCCCAAGTCAAAACGTGAACAAACAGAAGTCACCAATGAAACACAAACTGTTAAAGCCACTACTTGTTGCAAACTTCTGTTTCCTTAAATTTAACTAGGATTTGGAGTTTCAATTATAACATTAAATTGGTTGTAATGATGGTTTATTTTGCTAAAGCATAAAAGCATCAAGGCTCATTATTTTCCCATTTCTAGGCTCACATCAGCCAAAAGGTTAAAAAAGAAATAGAAGCTGAAAGGACTTCTTGTGCCTGGGGAACCTTTTCATCATTTTTACGTCTTACTGGTTCTTAGGAGGTATGCCCTAAGCATACTGGCTGCTTATGCTTGTTACTGGAATTGACCTACTACAGGGATAATGGGTCACCATGAAATAGCAGCCCAGTTACTTACTGAAGGAGGTGAGGTTAGAGACCAGAACCTGACTGGCAACGAGGTTGTCTGGGCACCTCCTGACACTCTGAGCAACACACTCTCCCAAGTCTGGAGTGGCAGAGGCCAAGGCTGATCACTAAGTGGGTAGAATGAGCAATAGGAAACCCCCGGAGGGCACAGAGCATACCTGCAATTTTACTTCTGAACGTGGTGTTTGCTATCATCTACGAAGTATTGGGTTCCTGCTTTCCGAAAGCTTTAAAAAGTGAAGTAATTAAAAAGTAAAAAAAAAAAAAAAAAAAAAAAAAAAAGTGAAGTAAATACAGATCAGGAAATATGTGGACACACTTCTATGACTGCTTCATAATACCGTATGGAGTATATAAAATGTGCTAACCACAGTGTTAAGCATTTTTATTTTGCAGGGTTTTTGTTTTGTTTTGTTTTGCTTTTAGTTCAGTTAATTATTACATTAACTCAGTGATTACTGTGCTTGGATTGGATTGTACTTGGATTTCCAGATAAGGTTACTAAAACTTGGCAAGGTAATACGCTTGCCTAAGAGCACATAGCTATGAAGTAATAGAAAGGGGATTTAAATCCATGTCTACTTAACTTCCAAGCCTAAAGTAGCCATTCTTTGTTAGCCACATTTAAGCTAGTTATACTCAAGATCCTTAACCACTAAGCTTGCCTAGATATGTAGCTCAGTGGTTAAGATTGAGGATTTAGTCCAGGCTGCCTGAACTCAGATTCTCGCTCTGCCACGGACTGCCTGTGTGATCCCTAACAAGTTTTTCTATGTTTTTGTACCTTAGGTTTCTTACTGTAAAATGAGGATAATAATAGAATTTAATTTCTAGGGGCCTCATTAATATCAAATGAGTTAATACATGGGAAGTGCTCAGAACAAGTGGTGCCTAGCCCATAGTGTGTACTCCATAAATAGCAGACATTATTGCCATCATGATCATTACTATTATTAGTTATCAAAAACCACCAATTTGCAAGTGAAGAATAAACAAAATCCTTATAAATAAGTGCAACTAGTTGAGTTTTCTTTCTTAAAACTTGAGGCATTAAAATTTTATTTTTTAAAGATGAAAAATACACGGTCTGTTAGATAACAGATTAATTGTAAAACTTTAGAACAGGTTGTTTGGGATAGACACAAATACAAAAAAGCAAGAAAAAATTAATAAGAGGAAAGATAGGCATAGAGGAAAAGACAACAAGAGATCTGTGTCGTAGCAGCTGGGTCAGAAACAATGCTATACTTAACGACAAAGGGGCAAACAGACATTCTAAGAGGTTATGTTCGTCACATAACACAATTAACCTGTGATTTCAAATAAACTTTTACTTTAAACAAGGTTAAATTTTTACAATTCTGGGCAGACATAAGAATATCCTCTCTTTTTATCCTCAGATGGAAGCTGAAATTGTTTTCCAAAAAACGGCTGTCACAGTATCATTGGTCAACCTGTGATAATGTGAAATGAGAATAAAGAAAAGGAGTTAGGTCCCAAATGAGCAAAAACTAAAAACAAAGGAGTACTTTATCAGTGTTTCCTTTATGCAATGAAATATTTGTATTATTTGGGTTTACAAATTACAAAGATACATAGCTTCATAACCAGTTTTTTTTTGTGTGTCTTTGAAATTATCTTCATTTTTTCCTTTATCTTTGGGAACAAAGTGCTGGTAAGTTAGTATGATGGGAGAATAGAGCAGTTAAGAGAAGGGTGGCACCAAACACTAGCTTTATGTTCTCAAACTTGGTGCTTAGGCCACTGACAATTGCTATTCTTTTGAAAATATATATGTAATTCTCTTTTTTAAAATTTTAATAAGCCTGTGTTCTGTAGAGATATTATCTGGCTTATTTCACTGTTTACTATATGATTGACTTTGGACAACTATTTAACCATTCTATATTCTTCACTTTTAAGTTGAAATTAATGATAGTACAGGGTCCTTGTGGGAATTAAGTAGGCTAATATGTGCAAAATGTTTAGAATAGAGCCTTATACCCATCTTTACTCAGTAAATGTTAATTATAAGCATAGCTATTATGTGTATGATTACATTCCTTAGCTTACTTTCTATAAAACAAATGACATATGTACCATATATTATTGGGTACATTGTTATTCCTGAAAGATATTTAAAATTATATATGGCTTTGCTCCTAAGGATTTATGCTTTTTATGGCTGGTTACATCCTAAAAAATTAGAGATGGCTCAAGGATACAAAGAAAAGGGATAAATATGAAGGGAAAACTAGATTAAGAAGAGGAAGGATAAATGTTTGAAGGCAGAGTGTAATAAAAATACATTTGCAATTAGAATTTAAGATTGAAATTATGACATTAAATTGGTTGTAATGATGGTATGTAACAGTGTCTTTCAAAAACACTCATGTTTTGTTGTTATATTGCCAACTCAGCTGAGAAAGTCTTGGAAGTGGAAATAGGCTCTGGAATCAGATGATTTCGTGTTCAAAATGTATTTCCATCATTGGTAGCTACGATTTTGATTAACCTCTCTGCTTGTTGGTTTTCTCATCTAAAATTGGGGCCACTAGTATGTCTATTGCAAAATGTCGTTGGAGGATTAATTGGACTATTGCATTCCTTCAGTGAAACTATGATTAGGTCAGATTAATTCTTAGGCCAGGAGAAGCAGCGATGAAAAAAGACACTGTTCTTGGTCTCATGAAGATCAGCAGTCAATTGAAGGAGACTTACAGAGTGAACAGACTTGGAAATTGTCCAGAAGCTGCTAGAGACACACACAGGTTGTTGCTAGAGCAGCAAGTTAAGGGGAACCCATTTATTTTAGGGAATAAAGTATGTCTTTCTGGAGCAAGTGATCTCTGAACTGGGTCCTGGGAGAAAGAGTTAACTTGAAAAGGGAGTGGGGAAAGGTACCATCAAAGCTCAAGGGAACTCTATGTGCCCAGAGTGTTTTGGTAAAATTCAAGTACTCTAGTATTACAGGAGAAAAATATAGGGCTCAGATGAAGAGACTGAAGCAATTGGTAGAAGAAAAGGAGGTAAGTGAGCAGGGTAAGTTGAGAAGGGTTTTGTCCTGAGTGTTAGGGAGGTTAAACTTGCAGGGATTCCTCAGAATAATCACACAAGAATAAACACAAGAGCTTAGGTCTTTAGAAGAGTTCTCTTCTCTTACCTTTGATACAACATAAAAAGCAGATGGAAGAAGGCAAAGTTTCCAGGAAGGCAACCACTTCGGAGGCACTTACTGAAATTGTTAGGAAGTTGTTGTAGCCCTTGGAAAGGGGCATGAAAGTGGGTGAGAGAGAGAAGTGGATGGACTCTATTATATTTAGATGGAATCGAGAAGACAATGTTTTTTTTTTTTCACTGATTTAAATTGGATTACAGGTCTTTGCTTAAATGATTATTTCATAGTCATTTCACTTACCTTCCTGAGTACAGATCTGACCACTGTGACTTGTTTTTTTTCTCCAGCAAGAATGTATGCTCCATGGACTTTAAGTAAACACTTTCATGCCCAATTCTACAATTTTCATATGGGATATTTCCACTTGAAATGTATTGTTAAGTCTGTGGCTTCAATACTAAGAGAATAGTAAGCAAAATAAATATGCCACTTCTTTTTTCCTTGTTCCATAAGTGATGGATGATTTTCTTGGTGTGATTCATCTCTCTTCTTAAGAGTGTTAATGTTTAGAAATCACAATATTACAGAGTAAAAGTAGCAGAAAGGGACTAGTGAGCTCTTTCTATGTATCAGGAGAAAGGTGTTGTATCCCTTTTATTACAAACACATTTTTCTTTTATTTTCTCTTCATGTTCTGTCCATTGAATGGTGTACAGAACTTCTTCTTATGCTTGCTGATATTACATTGCTGGGAAAAATTAATTTACTTAAATAAACAGCATCAATTTTTAAGATGTTTTCCAGATATCATCCTATCTGGTTTTGCAGATAGAAAGTTTATGAGTTGGGCATGTATAAACTAGTCACAAATGGCTTTAGTTGATAGTTTAAATTTAAAAATAAAATCCTTATCCTGTTTATACTGTTTTTTATGTCACAATACTAGGAAAAAAGGATTTCAGACTTCTGAAAAAATTATTTCATTATTTTGATTTTGATTAATGTATTTCAATTCTTGCTGAAAAAAATATTTAAAAATAGAAGAGTGTTTTAAATTATTTGGATGATACTAAAAATACTTAATAAACAAATATGCTTACAATATCCAAAAATATTTTTAAGACAGTTCTACCACTCATACAAAAAGCTTTGAATTATTTAACAAAATAAAATTGAGCAAATCTACCACTTTATTGCTTTCCTGTCAAAGTTAGCTGTACATAAGAGCTGCCGGCGACAGTGAATTTGCACATTTAGGAAAGGGATTTGAAGGAATTAATCTTTACAAGCATTTCTCACCTCTGAATTTAAACTATTTCTCTATTTTTGGAATGATGGGTCACAGATTTTGTAGATATATTCATTTTACTTAAACACATGAGTGCTTGTCAACAGGGTACTCTTGTGTGTGTGTGTGTGTGTGTGTGTATGTATATATATATACGTATGTATACGTATATATATATACATACGTATATATATATACATACGTATATATATATACATGCGTATATATATACATACACACACACACACACACATAAAATATACCATCTATACATTATGCTAGAATTTCAAGTTGAAGTACCATGTATATAATCTCTAAGAACGTAACTCTCTTGAACTTCAGTCCCTTTTATAGCAGTCTAAGTGCTGCTAATATACAGGAAGCAAGAGGCAGCAAGGTCTTCACCTCAAAAAGACCTTCGGATTGCACCCCTTTGGAGCTCATCAGAGCCCATTCAGGTTTATCCTGAGGGGTCAGTTGATGCACTGCCTGATACTCTTTCTTCCCAGGGGCTGAATGCACAACTTCAGCAAGACACCCAACTCCTGCTGACTTGAGAAAAGTGTTATTTTAATGATGATTATAATGAGCTTTAGTGTTGCTGGGAGCCAAATGTATCCTTAAGTCTAAAAGAGAAAGCTGCAATCAGGGTGAAGCATAATGTAGCTTAGATTATTATTTGATATGTTGGCCTTTTAATTAGGGGGTTTCCCTTCTTGATATTCATTTATTGCCTACTGTTCCAAGGTGAATATTTGTCATGTATCTTTATGAAGATATCGTAGCAACTGAAACACATTGAATGCACCAAAGGAGGGGGGTCTGCCTCATACGCTTTATCCTGACACATTAATCAACGAAACTATAGCTTTGATCCTAGCACCTGAATTCATTTCTAGTATTTGATTTCCTTTCCAGCAGTCATTACAACTTACTTTTTATTAAGTGACTCTAGCTTTAGCAGATGGCTTTTAGCCACTTTTAAGCCCATTCTTGGACTGCATTGTCAGGAGAAGTTGATTAAGAAAAGATCTAATAAAAGAAGATTCAGCCAATTTGGTCTGGTGATACCACAGCAATCCTTAGAGTTGTGGACGTTGAGAGTGAATTTTATTGTCTTTAGTAAAAGTTGATGTAATCTGTTCTAAAATGGTTGTGTTTTATTTTTTCTATTGCCAGATTTTAATATGATCGAAAATGTTATGAAAAAGAAGTTAATAGTTTTTATTTTTAAGCTGTTTAGATCTCTTAAGGAAAGTACATTGACTTGGTACATGTCCATTTTTTACAAAACGAATGTCTATCCAGCCAGTTAATATTGGGAGTGCACAAGAGGTTGCTAAAGGTGCTGGTCAAGCTTGCTTGTAACAGTTCTTCACTGATGGCTGTCAAACTGTTTTAGCTTGATCCATAGCTCATAAACTATTTTACCTGTGATTGTAGGTTAAAAGTAGGGCAAAATTTTCACAAATGATAACCTTAGAACAGGCAATGGATTGTGTTTTCTTTTTTATTATAATTTATGACAATTTATCGAATATCTACTATGTACAAGATACATACAATATTAGGTGCTGGCAAGATAAGAGTGAGTAATGCTTTCAATCTGTATGTGGCACTTTACAATTATATGAGTCCTTCTGCAAGCACCAGGAGCCATAAAATGGTTCAAAAAGTGGTTTGTAAACTCTGGCTCTCAGAAAATATTAAAGATATCACAATATCACATGTACCCCATAAATATATAAACCTACCATGTACCCGCAAAAATTTAAAACAAAAATGAAAATAATAAGTGCATGATGTAGGAACAAGGATAAGAGTGTTGTTTTACTTACAAATTAGAACACTTTTAAGCATTTCAGAATGCCAGAACTTCACTCTACCTGTTTTTAGTGTTTTTTATTGACACTAAACTACTCTACCTATGTATGGGACACATGTCATATTCTGATACTTGCATACAATGTGTAGTGATCAAATTCGGGTATTTAGGATATCCATTACCAAAACATTTGTTATTTCCTTGTGTTGGGAACATTTTGCCTCTTCTAGCTATTTTGAAATATACAATAAATTATTGTTAACTATAAAATCACTCTATTGTGTTATCAAACACTACAACTTCTTCCTTCTAACTGTATGTTTGTACCCATTAACCAACCTCTCTTTATCCACTGTCCCAAAAACCCTTCTGGTAGAACATCATTCTACTCTCTGCCTCCATGAGATATCAACCGTTTTTAGCTCCCAAATATGAGTGAGAACATAAAACATTTTTTCTCTTTGTTTCTGGCTTATTTCATTTAACATAATGACGTCCAGTTCCATCCATGTTGCTGAAAAACAATGCTGGTCACAAATTAGTAAATCGATTTTATAATCTATAAATGAGTCTCAGTTTGTAAAACACTGCTCTCCACCACAAGTTACAATCCTTAGAAGGGAGGTAGGCACACTATACCTTTCCAAATTTTCACTCAACTATAAAAATCTATGACCCTGATTAGAAAATGCAACAGATAATGATTTTTTTAAGTGTCATATGACAAATTCTGGTTATGAACGTCCTGAGTTAGGCCAATAGGAAGATCATCTACTTGTGTGATCTTATTCAATATATGGCTTTATCTGATGCAAATTGTTTCAAAATAAGTGGTAACCTGTAATAACCTTTTAAAGAATATTTTAAAAAATTACTGAAATGTTTATACAGATACCAGAAACTTTCCTATTATACAATAATGTATAGGTTTTATGATTGGTGAACTAAGTGTAAAAAACTTTTCTTGAAACACTACTAAAATAATTTCTTATATTGCCAGCTATAGTTGAAGGGAACTAATGAAATCCACTTTTCATACCACTGCCATGCATAGCAGGCAGAGCAACTTCCAGTATATCACACATTATCTGCTTTGGGAGGACAAAATATATTAAATGAGAAGGTGGGAGTAGTGGATATTTCAATCCTGTTTCAGCTTTAGAAACAGCATATCTTTCATTATATCACACATTATTATTAGTTAATTCCACTGAGGAGAAAACACAACAAAACTACATGTTTTATTTGTATTGCTATGTGAATGCATTTTATATATTCCAGATCCTAATTCTCCATTTGAATCTCTCTACTAACAAAGGTAAATGAGAGTTTAATATATGCTTTAGACCAACATTATCAAATGCCTATAGCAGGCATAGTGCAAAGATCTGGAGATGAAGTAATAAAACAAAACATGATACCTACTCTTGGTGTCTGCTGATGAATTTTAAGGATCAACTTATTTGTAAAATTAATTTTTAAGGTATTTAGGTAGAGTTGTGATGAGGAGAAGTAAAAAGTGTTGAGAGGAAGACTGCTGTGGTCTTGAAGAATGAATAAGAGGTAGTTGATCAGGCAAAAAGTCACGTAGAAGGTTTTAGGCAGAAAGAGCAGCACAAATAAAGGCTTAGATTTTCATTCTTTAAAGACAGCGTTTTGAGTGCCCATATGTGCACAACACTATGATCCTAGCCTGTTTTGAAAATTATTTTCCTTTTGAAAGAAACCACAAGCCTCAACTATGAAGCCATTATTATGTTTACAAATTACTTAGGAAAAGAAAACAATGCTAGCAATTTAACATTTTACATTATGGCTCTAGTCACCAGGTGAAAATGAGCTTGGTGTCCACTGTCCTCACCCAGATGACTTGTGTCCAATCAAAAAATACATCACAAAATTTGGCATCGCTTGTAATTTCTAATATGCAAAAAGATAGGCAGGCCAATCTGAATGTTTTTCTGGTAACTTCACAAAGGCTCATTTCAGGATATTTTCTGAGTAAACTCCATAGTTTTAGTTGCACATAGGATTTCTTTGCTTTTTGCTTTCAAATTTCTCAGGTTTGGTCATGACACTCTAAGGTACAATGTAAACATACAATAATTTATAATAATAATAACACTGATTATAATAATGTCTTCAGAGTGCTTACTCTGTACTAGGTATTTATGAATTATCACTTTGTTTTTACAACAACCCAATGAGTTTTTCAAAGACAAAATACACTATATGCATTTTATGTAATTATTTATGGAAATTATTAAAGGACTGGGGATAGGAGGGAATTTTAAAAGAGGAATTTTGCTTATTGCTGCTCAGAATATTAAAGTAATTCTTATCATCTCTGCAGCATATTATAGCCACTAGTACATGATTTGCTCTTCGCTATGCAAAACCATTTAATCATTGTAATGAATTGGGAAAGTGGCCCCCATTTGCCTAGGATAAAGTACCAACTATGCTTTGATGCTGAAAGGGAAGCTGGTGTGATGTGATGGGCAACATGAATATCTGCTAGTAAAAAAGGGACCCCAGTAGACTGGAGTTACGTATTCACATAGAAAGGTTTTCAAGTACTTCTCTATTTCATGTGTCTGCTACAAAATTGTAAGTGTCCTAGATTGGAGAAACACCATAAGTGATGACATCTCTGAGGAATTAGTAACCTGATAGAACTGATTATAAAAGAGCTCTAAAGTTGGTGTCCACACACTGGGTTGATAGGCTTTGCTGTCTTGGTAAGAAGTTCTGCAGTAGCCTTGTGAAAGTCATTAATTTGCAACAACATTTTTTTCTTTTTCTTTTTCTTTTTCTTTTTCTTTTATTTGAGACAGAATCTTGTTCTGTCGCCCAGGCAGTAGTCCAGTGGTGGGATCTCGGCTCACTGCAACTTCTGCCTCCCAGATTCAAGCATTCTCCTGCCTCAGTCTCTAGAGTAGTTGGGATTATAAACATGCACCATCATGCCCAGCTAATTTTTGCATTTTTAGTAGAGACGGGGTTTCACCATGTTGGTGAGGCTGGTCTCAAACTCCTGACCTCATGTTCTGCCCGCCTCAACCTCCCAAAGTGCTGGAATTACAGGCGTGAGCCACCTGACTGGCCAACTTTCTTTCTTCATCTTCAAAAGTGACCTCAATTCTGCACTCATCTATTAAGACATGAGAAACAGTGAGAGAAGGTTCATTGTGCAGGCACTGCAACCACGCCAAATCCAGAGTCTGTCACACATCATACCTCTATGACCATGGCAAAATCACTTAATCTCCCTTTTCCTCAGTTTTTCATCAGTGTTTAATGGCAATGATAATATTCCCATCATTAATGATAACATTAATATCATAAGGTTGTTGTGAAGATCCATTTATTCATTTCTCATTCATCAAAATTGTAAGAGCATCTACTATGTGCCAGGCACTATGATGCATTTCAATGAAAGATAGAAAAAACAAGAATTGAAAGAAAAAGAAAAACATAGAACATGTGGAAAAATTAATTTGAGATGGGCAAGAATATTTTAATAAGATAGGCAGAGAAGTTCTCCTTGATAAAATGATGTTTAAACAGGGACTTGAATGAAGTCGTTCAGTCAGTCCTAAAGCTATGAGGGGACTGGGACATAGCAGGTAGAATGAACTGCACAGGCAAAGGCTGTGGGGCACAGGGGTTCGTGGCATTTTCAAAGAGCTGCCTGGAGGCCACTGTGGCTAGAGCTATATGGGCAAAGAGGAGAATTCTCAGAAATAAATTTAGAAAAATGTCAAAAGGATAAGACAATATATGGGCCCTGTGGAACATTATAAGGATTGGCTTTTACTGTATGTTATCGAATTTAAAACATTTTTTATTGTTAGCTTAATCCTTATTCCATATATAACTAAGAAACAAAAACTGCCATGAAAATGATGGCACAATACTTCCTAATCTCATAGATTTTTATTTTGTATTTATCTGAAGAGTTTATTTAGTCTTATTTTGACAAAAATTCTTTTATATGCTATGCTAGTCTGTCTCTATTTCTCTTTACATACACAGGAACTTCTCATTTCAATTTTGAATCGTAGTAAAAACTTATTGAATATATTAAATTCAAGTGTCTAGTCCTAATAGTGCTTATAATTAAACTGAAGTGATGACCAGGTTTGTTCATGTGCAGGCAATGATCAATATGTCACAACTGCCACCCGGCTGACAGTGAATATAAGACATTTTTAAATTTTCTATATAAAAAATAAGTGTGTATTATAGTTATTTAAATGTGGAGTGTTAATGAGATTGAAAGTCAGAGAAGGGTGTTGAAAAAAAGAAGTGACGATGTACTTAAAGAATTGCTTTGGCCGCCATGGAAAGAATAGACTGACTGAAATGAGCAAAGGTGCAAGCAGAGAGCTGGCCAGGAGATTTATTTTATCACTAACAATTCAGATAGATTGTAATGCTTTGGCTCAGAATGGTGACTTAGAGGTGTCATGACGTGGTCAGACCCTGATATCTTTGGAAGATAAAAATGACAAGATTATTGGTAACTGGGTGAAGGGGATAGGAGAAAGAAGTCAGAATAACTCAAGTTTTTAGCTTGAGATTGGGAAGACTGTGGGAAGATGGGTTGGGATCCATAGGGGTCAGGAGTCTGTTATTGGACATGGTATAAGTGAATTTCAGTATTAAACACATTCAAGTGGGAATACAAAGTAGGCGGACTAGAAAATGAGTCTAGAGTTCACAGAAGTAGAATCCAAAGACAAAACTTGAACATAAAAAGACTCCTTCCCGTAAAGATGCTATTTAATATTGTGAAACAAGATGGCATCACCTACAATTGTGTTTCTCCGTTTTTGCCTGCTAGTCACACTTTTCTGGGGGCAGAGCCCTGCTCTGTTGCCCAGACTGGAGTCCAGTGGCACAATCTTGGCTCACTGCAACCTCTGCCTCCCAGGTTTAAGTGATTCTCCTGCCTCAAACTCCTGAGTAGCTGGGACCACAGGCATGCACCACCACTCTCAGCTAATTTTTATATATTTAGTAGAGGTGAGGTTTCACCATGTTAGCCATGCTTGTCTGGAACTCCTGACCATAGGTAATTCACCCACCTTGGCCTCCAAAAGTGCTGGGATTCAGGCATGAGCCACCATGCCCGGCTACTATTTGCATTTAAAATAACATTTTATATCACCGTATTGCTAGGCAGCACATAAACATACCCTGGAAAAATATGTATTATTTAATGTAACTTTATTTTATAGGTATGATACATTTTGTTTTTCTTGTCTCATCTTTTTTCTGTTCAAAAGCCAAAGTTATTACATGTCTTCTAAGATTAAAAAACACTTATCCTGCAGGATGCAGGATGTGCACATGCACCCCAGAGCCCAAAGTACAATTAAAAAAAATACTAAACCAGAATGAGAATGAGAATAGAGAAAAGATTAGTCCCATGGACTGAGCCCTGCTTCATAGAACATGTGCAAAGATCTGCAGCAATGTCTTGCACATATTAAATACTCAACAAATATTAGTTTGTATTTTTAAAGGGAGCTCCCTTCTCCCCAAATATTCCTGATTTATTTTTATCAGCTTCATAGTTAGAAGTCTCAGACTATAGCATACAGAAAAAAAAAAACAGGTATTGCATTAGTTTTCTGTGCTGTATAACTAACCACTACAAACTTGGCTACTTAAAATCACATACATTTATTATGTTAGTTTCTGTGAGTCAGAGCTTTGGGTATAGTTTAGCTGGGTTCTCTTTTTCAGGATTCCACCAGATGTTGGCAAGGGCTACAGACTCATCAGCAGCTTGACGGGGGAAAGATCCACTTCAAAGCTCCTCAGGTTGTTGGCAGCATTTATCGCCTTATAGTTTTAGAGTAGAGTCCTCCACTGTCTTACTGGCTGTTGGCTGGGAGTCACTCTTACCTCCTAGACGCTGCCTGCTGTTCCTTGCCATATGACCCTCTCTATAGGCAGTTCAGAGCATGCCCACCTACATCTTCAAGGACACAGAAGATTCTCTTAATCTCCAGTGTGCCCAGCTGGAGTCTTAGGTAATATAGATTATAATAGGGATGACAACCCACCACCTTTGTCATATAACATAACTTAAGGGAGTAAAGTCACTTTTTCCATACCCTATTGGAAGTGAGTTATTTGTTATGCCCATACTCAGAAGGAAAGGATTACTTACTGGGGGTCATCTTAGGGCATGCTATTCTGCTTGTCTTCTTCTTATCCAAGATAGTCTTCCTGGAACTTGTAGGAAGGAGTAAAAGTTTGTTCTTCATCTTGATTACAAAATAAGAAACTACAGATTAGGGGTAAGAAGGCATGAGCACTATTCTTAATACTTTCTATTTTATCATGGGAATACAATAAGTTAATTAATCTGTCATAACCTCAGTTTTTCCTTCTTAAAAATGGCTGTACCAATATCTTTTCAGCATCTTTTTTCACAGGATTCTCCAAAAAATGACATAATGTATTTTATGAAAAATAGAATTTTGTGCTATAAAGTGGTATAAAACTGTAATATGACAATACCCTTTATTATGATGATCATGCTCTGTTTCTCTAACTTTTCACAACTGTCTTGGAGGACAAAGCAATGTTACAAATGGTTTGTGACCTGTCACCTTTCTCTAAACCTTCTAAACAGCAAGCTATCAAATATTTATTGAAGGAGTAACATATGTTTTTCTTCATTTGGTTTATATCTAGTTTTGTTCACCAAGGGAGCTGTAGATAGTTTTACCTTTCTTTACAAAGTATGTTTGATTTTTAAAACAGACCACAAGTGTTGCACAGTTTGTATTAAAGGACTACTTTATTGCTTTTTTATTACCTGAAAAATGCAACAAAAGTTTAAAATTAATAACAGTCAGTAACAGGGAATAGAGATAATAAAAGTTATGTTCTTTACCTCAGAAGCAACTTGCAATTCACTTTCCATTTCCTTACCAAAAAGAAAAAGAAGAAAAAAATCAGGAAATTTACCCGTGTTTGTTTGTTTAATAAAGGCAGGAACAGAAAAGGAGAGAGAAAGAAAGAAAAAGAACAACTTTTAAACACAAGGTAGCATCTATCAATTGAGAACAGAGTCGGAGATTTGCTTGATTTGAATAGTCTCTCTATAAACAGAAGTTCCATAGCCACTGTTGGGAGGGAAAAGTAACAGTGAAGCATCAGAGGGAGAAACAAATTTACTGTGGCATAGCAAATCCTAACAGGGTATTTCATGGGATCAGTTAGTTAGTAAGTGGCAAGCTTAAATGGCCACTCTCAAAAATCTTAGGTAACATACAGAGCTGACTTCCTAGGAGAGAAACATATTTTCCTTTGGAGACCAATAGCTCCTTTTCAGTTGTTAAAAATTAGAAAAACATTTATCAAGCACATCTTTCAATGCTACTCTTTTAAAATAATAGATCCTTGCAGATATATTTCATTATGCCTGCCACTGACCTACCTAGTGCTAGAGTTGTATTCCCTTCTAGCACCTTAAACTATCTCCTGGAAATGACACTGAAAGAAGGCCCAGACTTGGCTTTCACCATTTGCTGAGCATTTCCACATAAACATTCTTTTGGCTGAAGTTCACTCTAGCTGTGTAGTAGGTGGACTTTGCCTGTATGTATGATAAGACAATATACAACAGAGCTGACTGCCTCGTTCACAATCCAATGTGTTTTGACCTTTCCCTTGTTTTGGTTAAAGCTATGTGAGCTTTAGAATTGGCTAAATATCTATAGTGGGTTGAATAGTGCCCCTCAAGCTGCCACCAATTCATGTCAATGCAGCACCCCAAAATGTGACCTTATTTGAAAATTGGGACTTTTATTTTTATTTTGGGACTACAGGTGCACACCACCACACCAGGCTAATTTTTTTGTATTTTAGTAGAGATGGGGTTTCACCGTATTGGCCAGTATGATCTCGATCTCCTGATCTCATGATCCACTTGCCTCGGTCCCCTGAAGTGCTAGGATTGTAGGCATGAACCAACGTGCCTGGCTGAGAATTGGGTCTTTTAAGATGTGCTTAGTTCAGATTAGTTACGCTTGATTAGAGCGAGTCCTAAATCCAAAGACTGGTATCTTTGTAAGACTAGAGGAGAACCACACGGATACATCCATAAAGGGAAGAACATCATGTGAAAGACAGAAACAGATGTTTAAATGAGGCAGCTGCAAGTCAAGCAATGCCAAGGATTGCTGGAAGCCACCAGAACCTAGGAAGAAGCAAGGAAGGACTTTTCCCTAGAGTCCTCAAGGGAGTATGGCCCTGCCGGCAGCTTGATTTCAGACTTCAAGCATCCAGAAATGTGAAAGAATAAATTTCATTTTAAACCACCAAGTTTGTGGTAAGTTGTTCCTGCAGCCTTAGGAAATTAACGTATCTATACAGCAAATAATAATTAACATTTATTGAACCATCAGTATGTGCTAGTCACTGTACTGAATGCTTTATTCAGATTACCTGATGGAATCTTACGTTGCTGAAATGATTGTCATATACTTTTGAAATGAAAACACTAAGATTTTAAGGGGTTTTATTACCCTAGGTCATACTGGTAGTAATTAGTGGAACCAGGATTCTTAAAATATCAGTTGGACTTAAGAGCTACCAAGCAAGTTGTCTCTCAATCATTCCTTCCACTGCTAAGCAATTCCCAGGAAATACGTCTTCAGCTTTAAAGCTCTCTGAAAAGCAAAACAAAACATTTTTTGTTGAGTTCAGCTTCATCAATGGGTCAAGGATTCCTAACCCAGATAACACTTCTTGTTCCTGTGTTTAGACTTCTTGGTCTTCAGTGAGCATCTGAGTTTGGGGATTACAATAACTTCATTTTGTTTCTGTCTATCCTAATTCTTTAGGCTTTGGTAATACTCTAAAATTATTTTATCCAGGGACATAAGTTGCATAGATGGTTTAAAATGCACACATTTACACAGATTTGAAGTCACGGTGAAGCAATGTGCAAAATTATAATCTTTTTAAATGATTCTTATAACGCCTTTGACGGAACACAAATCGGAAACTTGGAATTTCTGCTGTTTATAAAAGAATATTGGTAGGTTTAATTTTTAAGGAGAAATATTGACAACATTGAATAGAAAGCTTAAAAATAGTTTTTATAGTTATAATTGTATATATTAAAGGTGAATGCATTTTCAAATGTCCAGGTCACCCACAATATAAATGTGTATGTGGCGGGGACCCATACATGAGTGGTTCTGTAATCCAATTATAGAAAATTTTTATGGATTACCAATTTCCGTATTATGCCAAATGCTTTAAAAATTCCATTTTATATTTGCGTATCTATTTGTTTCAGATTATTTAATGTATGGGACTTAAAATATCTGAATAGGAGCCGGGCACAGTGGCTCTTGCCTGTAATCCCAGGCTTTGGGAGGCTGGGACAGGCAGATCATGAGTTCAGGAAATCAAGACCATCCTGGCTAACATGGTGAAACCCCATTTCTATTAAAAATACAAAAAATTAGCTGGGCATGGTGGCACATGCCTGTATGCCAGCTTCTCGGGAGACTGAGGCAGGAGAATCATTTGAACATGTGAGGCCAAGGTTGCAGTGAGTAGAGATCCTGCCACGGCACTCCAGCCATGGCGACAGAACAAGACTCCATCTCAAAACAAAACAAAACATTCTGAATAGGTCAGTGAGGCAGAATTTCCTCTTTTTGCCCTCTATCTCTGACTTGTGTTTAGTGCTAGAAAGATGCATTAATTCAAAATAAAGTAAAAAATCTGTTTATTGAGTACCTACTGTTGACCAGGCACTGTTCTAGATATTGAAAATATAACATTGGAAGGGGGAGAAAAATGCATATATGCTTATATATTATTACATATATCAATTTATCAATTATGCAGGAAATACTAGGATATAAGGGAAAGAGCAAAACAAATTGTAGTAGGAAATATCTTGTAGATAATATCAATGATTTTCATATCTTATGTTTTGTGGTCTAACACACTCCTGTCCCACCCCCCCAAAAATAGAATGAAAGCTACAAATTTGAGCCACATATGTAATTTTAAAATTTTCTATTAGCCACACTAAAAGGAAAGAATAAGGTAAAATAGGTAAATGACCATATTATATTTATTTTCAAAGTATTATCATTTCAACAAACCATCATTGTGAAAATGAGATTTTTATACTTTTTTCATACTAAGCATTGAAATTCCAGTGGTATATTTCAGACTAACTACATTTCGGGTTGCTCAGTAGCCATTTCAGGTAGCTAGTGGTCACTGTACTGGACAGTGCTTATCTAATGCCTTGATTGTTTGCCTTGTCTTTTCCATTTGAAATGAGAGTATTAAGTAATTCCTTTTTTCTCACACTCTGTAAATAATAAAATGGGGAAACAGGCAGATTGTTTTCTCAACTATTCCAATATAAAAGCAATGTACAGTTATTTATTAAAAGGTCTTTTTTTTTTAATAGAACAAAATATTTAAAGCTTACTTATGGGACATCAAATTTGCGTACCAAAAGAAGATAATAAAATTTCTGATATATTATCTTTGAAAATAATTGAGGAAATAATATTTTTTAACTTTAGTATTTTAAAGAAAAAGTTAGCATATAAATTTGGGAGAGGCTTCAAAGAGACCATGATACCTCCCTTGAGAAATCTCTTGGACATCACCAGGGGTTATTCTTTCTCTTGGAGTGGCTCTGCAGAATTGTTTTACTGTACAATCTGTGACTGTTTTCATTCCAGTATCATTCACATCAAGTCTTAGAGACAATTTCTCTTTTTCTAGGGAAAAATTTAGTATTATTTTATGCATAATTTAAGTTGTGTTATTACTGGACAGATTTTTAAAGGAAATGGGTTTTTGAAACCCTTAGTTTCATTTTATTCTTGAGTTCTGATGAGTTTTATACATTTGTTAATTAAATATGACAATGAAACATAGCAATAAAATCTGAAGAATGGAAAGAAAAACGGAGTTACTTTATAATTTTGTTTCTAATATTTTGTAAAATCATTAAGATGGACTATGTTCAATTTCAAGTTTTTATTTTGAAAATACACAAATGGCATAAAATATTAGGACTCTGGATCCGAGTCCCACTAGTATTATGAGTTTCTTCATTATGAAATGGGAAATACTACCTACTCTGCAGAACTATTGAGAGGATGAAATGAAATAAATATGTGATAAATATTGTCATGTGTATATTACAGCAGGCTCTTAGTAAAGCTTAGTTATCCTTTCCCCTTTACCACAATTACTGCTTCCTTTTGTTCTAAAAAATTCAAATTCCTTCTTCAATCTGAAAAACAGCATGAGAAACATTTTTTATTATTGCTTAAGAATATCCAAAAAAGAAAAAGATAAATTCTGTTTGAAAAATAATTCAAGAACAATGTTCTTCACCTGTAATTTATGTAGAGATATAAATGTGTAAGTGAAATTTTCAAAATAACATGGATTTAGGTTCTTGTATTATGACTGAGTTCATGAAGTGATCGGAAAATTAAAAAGACATGTTTTGTAAAGAAAAATGCTGCTCTTTGGTAACAGAGTAATGAAAAGATAAACTCACTGAGGAATAAATTCAATAAAATCATAATAATTATTATGGTGTTAAAATAGCTGATGTCTATTTTTATCAAGAAAAGTACAAACTAGATTGTTGTTTACATTTATTTTCAGACACATCTCTAATATACCAGTGGTTAGGATAGCATTTTATGCTAGTTAAGATAAAATATTATCTGTCATTTAAATTGCTTAACCCCCCTTCACTAGGACCTTAAATGCCCCAGTAGGACATCTTAGCATAACTAGATGTTTTCCATCTTTTAATTACTATGACTAATTTTTTACAGCTGAGTTACAAAACCTTGAAAATAATGAATATGGTGACACATTCTTAATTATAATGGTGCAAACAGCACCACTCTAATACAGTGTGAGGCTTACATTGAAAAGGAATTTCCCTGGAATTGAAGCTTCTCTGATTGCTTTCCACATCACGTTTTAAACAAACACTGTGGTGCTTTAGCCATGACTTGGTTGCCTAGGATACACAGTTAATGTAGCCCTAAGATGCTTCTACCAGTTAGGCTTTGAGGCTGTGTCTGTAAGTGCTACGCATAGCTGCTTTTAATACATTAGAAACATTTATATAACAGAGACGCTTTGCAGGGTGGGTTCGGGTGGGTAGTTGCAGTTTCATTAATGAAATAACCCGCTGTATATTTCAGTAGTTTCAGTGAAAATGGTTATTTTTATTTTAGTTTAGGTTAGTTTTTCTGTGAAAGAGACAAAAAGTGACTGTTTTTTAAACAAATGCAAAATTGATTCAGTGACCTAGTTCTAACACACATTCTCAGAGAATTTAATTTTTGTTGTTGAAGAACTGGAAAGGTAACTAGCTAAATCACAGTGAGTCATTTCTACAAGCTTTTTCATTTGATAGTGCCTTTTATTGGTAGATTTTTATTTAGTATGGTAAAACATCAGTTTGTTTTTATTAAGATATTCGAAAGTTTCATGTATTATAAAATTATTAATATGATAAAAATAAACTTTAGCAAGTTAATGTTTGTAACAGTAGTTAATGAGAATATTGATGATGAGCCACAGAAATATATACAAATTTGAACATTGTATGTACAGATTATTATATCTCTTATATTAAAAGTGATCTTTCCATTTTTGTAACAGCACATTTTTAATGTTTTTGGTTTAAATATGAGATGGAAATAAAAGCTGGTTATACATTTTAGCAAAACAACCTAAATCTGGTTTTAAAAATCAGTCGTCTTCTCTCTTTATTCCTATGAAAACTTGAATTGTCTTCTTGGCTGGTTGAAGTTGTTGAGTGAGTGGGAAGCTCCAATTTGAACCAGCAGGTGGTGCCTGATTTATAAACGCATTTAGAGTAGAGATTTTTGAAAATCTTGCAAAACTTTCAGGAATGATTGTTCTTATTTTCTATTTTATAGGGGTAATTACATTTTAGAAGGAAAATATCATTTAGATCTTCTGAGTTATCACGGGAATTGATAAGCTTAATGCCTTTTCATTCCCTCTCTCTTTCCCTTTCCCTTTTCTCCAGTCAATGTTCCTTTTCTGCAGTAGCTTTCAGCAGCTGTACTGTCAGGGAGGAAGAATACAATCTTTTCTCCACAGCAGAGGGCCTGAGTGGTGAAAGTGGAATATATTGTTCCCACAGTCAGGTATCCAGGAGAGCTTCAGACATATTGCCTGTAAGTGTACCACTTTGTCTCCTGGGTAAGATTCAGGGAGGTTTCTAACTTCACCTTGAAATCTTGGTGCATGTTTCTGATTCCACTTTTCAAGTTCACTCTTCTGTACATAAACCTTTTTGGCTGTATATTAGAATGCAGATCTCTTAATAGTGACTAATTTCTTCAGTCTTCAAAAATGCATATGGATCCAAATTGATGGATAGTGAATTTTCATTTTAATGTACTAAATCTAGTGAATGAGTCTAGAACCTAAATGACAAAAGATATAATGTTACTGGTTATCTAGTGTTACTTCTTTGTATGAGCACATCAAGTATACTTTACTGTTACATTTTAATTATTAATACTAAAGCTAATAAGGTTGGGCTGGTCTTGAACTCCTGGCCTCAAAAGTCCTGGATGTCAACTAATCCTGCAGAAATACTCAGAAAGTATCTTATAATTACATTTTTTCATTTTAGGAAATTCCTTTATTGGTTTTGTTAGTAATATTCGGTTTTGTAATATT
>CAUYQU010021745.1:0-22850 GCA_963574635.1 Cheracebus regulus
TTTCAGAGAATGCTTAGTAGCATGACAAAAGTCTCCACATGCTATATCTCCTTCAAAGTAAGACAGTCAGCTATACATAGATGTATTAGTATGTTCTCATGTTGCTAATAAAGACACACCTGAGACTGGGTAATTTATAAAGGAAAGAGGTTTAATTGACTCACAGTTCTGCAGGGCTGGGGAGGCCTCAAGAAACTTAAAATCATGGTGGAAGGGGAAGCAAACACATCCTTCTTTGCATGATGGCAGGAAGAAGTGCGGAGTGAAAGTGGGAAAAAGTCCCTTATATGATGAGTTTGCGTCCTTTGTAGGGACATGGATGAACCTGGAAACCATCATTCTCAGCAAACTGACACAAGAACACAAAATCAAACACCGCATGTTCTCACTCACAGGCGGGTGTTGAACAATGAGAACACATGGACACAGGGAGGGGAGCACTATACACTGGGGTATGTTGGGGGGAAATAGGGGAGGGACAGTGGGGGGTGGGGAGTTGGGGGGCGATGGCATGGGGAGAAATACCAGATATAGGTGAAGGGGAGGAAGGCAACAAATTACACTGCCACGTGTGTACCTATGCAACAATATTGTATGTTCTTCACATGTACCCCAAAACCTAAAATGCAATAAAAAAAAAAAAGATGTAGACTGTGAATCAAGACCAACACCAATAATAAAAAATCAGTTCACAATGCAAGGCAACATAATTAAATGGTAACTTGTAGAGTACAGATCCTAAATCAGGAATGGCAGAGTCCCCACTCAAATGCCACCATCTGGCTTTGCTTCATCCATGCAGACATCCACAGCTAATTCTAGCTCTTATTCCCACCAGGTTTAGAAGTGGCCTCCAAAACTCTGGTAGAACCCCCCAAGGCAGTTATTTCAAACTGATTTCAGCTGGTACTCAAGAGGAAATGAATTTGGCATCCTAACTATAAGAGTTTATTTTAAAAAAACACACACACACACACACACACAATGAGTAAGTCAGCCTGGAATGGATGGCAATTCCAGTTCTACCTGTGACTGCAGGCAGGTGTGCCAGGAGCAGTGGGTAAGTGTGGGGGCTTAGCCACCAGCACTGGCTAGAAACAGGACTAGAAGCAGGAACTGGGAAAGCCATCAACCTGCCAGAATTCAGACTCAAGGAAATTCAAGCCACAAACAGTTAGGAGTGTCTGCTTCATGCCACAGAGAAGTTTCAATTTTGCTCTTAAGAAGTTGTGGAGGGAGGAAAAAATAGAAGTTTTAGAACTTGTGCAAGGCATTTCATCTCCCTTGGTTTTAGTAAAATTGGGGAGCTATGTTCATTTCCTAAGACTGCTATAACAAAGTACCACAAACTGGGTGGCTTAAAACATCAGAAATGTATTGTCTCACAGTTCTGAACGCTGGGTCTGAATCAAGTTGTCTGTAGTGCCATGTTTCCTCTGAAACCTGTAAGAGAACCCTTCTTTCCCTCTTCCCAGCTTTTGGTGGCTTGGAGGCAACCTTAGGCATTCCTTGGCTTACAGCTGCATAACTCCAACCCCTGCCTTCATCATCACATGGTATTCTCCCTGTATGTCTCTGTCTCCAGATGGCCATCTTCTTATAATCTTGTAAGGACACCAGTCATATTGGATTAGGGGCTCACTCCTACTCCAGTATGATCTCATATTAACTAATTACATGGGCAATGACATTACTTTCAAATAAGGTGACATTCCAAGGTACTAGGGGTTGGAACTTCAACATACCTTTTTGTGGAGGACACAATTCAACCCATAACACAAGCAAAATTTTTTAAACTCTCGACCTTTACCATTTTCAACACAGTGCAAAGAAACAAAAATAGTAATGGATAAGGTATCATTTTAAGAAGTGTCAGCCGCTAATGAGCATCAGCTTCTACTAACCAACTTCAGGGACCATGTAGTCACTACTTACTGATTCAGAGATGCTCTATTTGGTTCTTCTTAATACTGAGCCAAACTCTACCCACTTGGAATGATTCTGCAACTTGAACTTGCTCATAGTAGTCTTTTGGATATTTGAAGACAAGCATTAGAGTCTGAGTTGTCTCTTCCACCAGCTGAGCCTCTGCATACCCTTTGATCTTTCATCCTGACACCATTACAGCTGCTCTGCCCCATGTGGACTCTAGTTGGTCTACTTTCCTAAATCGTGACATTAGTAACTGGACATAAAACCCTGAAACATGCAGAACTAATACCCTCCTTCATTTGCAAACTGGAAGCATTTGCTCTCTTGTCACTGACTCATACTTTTCTTAACCATCAAGTATTTCTCATGGGTGCTACAATTTACTTTCTCTCTCATCCTGAACTCATGCAGTTGTCTGACCTTTTAGATAACTGGAATAACATAAAAGGGAATAAAATCCAACTATCAATCAAAGTGGAGAATCATCCAAAGTTCTATCATCACCTTTTTACCCTAGGGATGTGACCTGGCAGTAGACGGGCAGAAGACAGAAAGTTTTGGCCCACAGCTTCCATGAAACAAAAGACAGCTTAAGGCAAAAAGGGAGACCTAGGACTTGCTGATTTCTGAAACTTCGTAACTGACAGGAAAAGTGGAAAATGTGGGAATTTCAGAATGGAGAACAGATGAAATATGGGACTTTTGCAGGGAAGAAAAAGGAGATAGCCTCTGCTAGCACATGACGCTGTCAAAGCCTGGGCAGTAAGGCCTCATGTTCCTGTACAGGCTGACAGGGCAATGTAACTAGATCAGAGGTCACAATATTCCTATATCTGAATCTCTATAATTTGGATTTCTCACCAGTGATTTTGAATAAATTATTACCTTCCTCATGGTCCCATTTGTGAATTCACTGTGTTAGAAATGATGGCACAGGCATATATGCAATGGAATACTATGTAGCCATTAAAAAGGATGAATTCATGTCCTTTGCAGGGACATGGACAAAGCTGGAAACCATCATTCTCAACAAACTGACACAAGAACAGAAAACCAAACCCCGCATGTTCTGACTCATAAGTGAGTGTTGAACAATGAGAACACATGGACACTGGGAAGGGAACATCACACACTGGGGTCTGTTGGGGGATTGGGGACTAGGGGAGGGATATCAGGGAGTGGGGAGATTGGGGAGGGATACCCAAATTAGGTATTAGGTATTAGGAGAAATACCTAATATAGATGATGGGGGGACAGAGGCAGAAAACCACCATGGCATGTGTATACCTATGTAACCATCCTGCAAGATCTACATATATACCCCAGAACTTAAAGTATAATAAAAAAAAAAAATTTTAGTGTGGATGGCACAGGCAGTAGTAGGAAGGTGAGGAGAATCCATCCCCAAGCCAAGTACCACCTCTGGCCCATTGTGAATATTAGAGTAACATCAGCACAGGCTACAGGGCATCAAAGAGACCCAGCATTCAGCAGCTCAGCTAGTGAATAGAATTCCCTTCCATTCTACCCAAAGTTACACATATACAGCTAACACCCAAACTGTATCCACCAATATATGCATATATATAATCATAACCATGATTCATTAAGCACCTAATATGTACTAGATATTGTAAAACCTGCCCAAGATCATGCTCTTAGTGAAGGTGTTGGGGTTTCTGAGGAAATGCAATAAATCCTTCCTCCCTATCTGGTATACAAAAGCCAACAAATGAAGGAATCAAAATATTCACTTTATTACTGATAAAAGCTAAATGGGGAGGGGGGCACAACCTGGTATGCGTATCCAATGGATCTTCCCACTGTAGCTCATTCTTGGCCAGAATTCCTCAACCTTTGCAGGCAGCTCTGGGCCTAGACAAGACCTAGGTCAGCACAAGGGAACTGAGGATGATGTCAGGGTAGAACCCAAGAGGGAGATGAGCCCACCATTGCCCTTTCATTCTTCCTAACTTGACAATGCAGAAAACCATTTTCTCTCCTTTCGGATGGAGCGAGTGAAGGGAGAGAGTCTAAGAAAATTTAGGGGGAAATTCCACCTCAATACACCAGGAAAGAAAAGTCTCTCCCTTCTAACAAGACTCGAGACCAGGCCTGCCCGGTACCAAAGCCCATGCTCTTACCCATTAGTATCTATCAGTGAATGTGTCTAGTGCACTATTGGCAGGGAGGGCTACCAGGAGTCAATTTTGCCTGAAGACTTTGGAGAAATAACAGACAGAAAGAGATTGAGATGGAGATTGTGTCAGAAAGAAGAGAGATTAGGAGGACAGTATAGTATCTGTACCCCATGACATATGGTCCAGCCTCCTGATCTTAGGTCTGAGAGAGAGAAGCTGGGGGCAGGAAGAAATTAAAAGAACAGTTTTCATTTAAAAACATTAAAAAGCCTCAGAACAGACTGCAGCCCCAGCTGATGCCTTTGATTACAGCTGCAGGAGATCCTAAACAGGGAGCCCAACTGTGTGCCCAGTCTATATCTGAGAAACTGTGAGATTAAAAATGTGTGTTCTTTTCTTTTCTTTCTTTCCTTTTCTTTTCTTTCCTTATCTTTCCTTTTCTGACAGAGTTTTGCTCTTGTTGCCCAAACTGGAGCCCAGTGGTGCAATCTCAGCTCACTGCAACCTCCACCTCCCAGGCTCAAGCGATTTTTTTTTTTTTTTTTTTTTGAGACTGGGAGCACTGAGACACAAGCAGCCCTACTAAGAATACATAAAGATACACTATAGCACAGAGGCAGGGAGAGAAAAACTCCTCACTTCATTTCGGAACTCAGTGTGGCTTTGGAGCAATGAGGCCTCCAGAGAACACAGCTCATCTCTGGCACAGAGATGGAAATGGCAGAACAGAGGGAGTTCTGGGCACCAGGGCTAATGCTCATGTGTTTATAGGCTCCTTGATGGTAGAAAAGGTGGCAACACCAAGTGTACCAAATATTAGCTGCATACACCAGAATTAATTTTTTCACTTATTTTCTTGTTATTAGTTTTCTATTGCTGTATAACAATTTAGCACAAACAGTGACTGAAACCACTTACATTAATCCCGGCACTTTGGGAGGCCGAGGTGGGTGATCACCTGAGGTCGGAAGTTGAAGACCAGCCTGACCAAGATGGAGAAACGCCATCTCTACTAAAAGCACAAAATTAGCTGGGCCTGGTGCTGCATCCCTGTAATCCCAGCTACTTGAGAGGCTGAGGCAGGGGAATCGCTTGAACTCGGGAGGTGGAGGTTGGAGTGAGCCGAAATCACACCACTGCACTCCAGCCTGGACAACAAGAGCAAAACTCTGTCTCAAAAAAAAAAGAAGAAGAAGAAGAAGAAGAAAGAAAAGAAAAGAAAAGAACACACACTTTTTATCTCATGGCTTCTCTGAGTCATAGACTGGGCACACAGTTGGGCTCCCTGTTTAGGGTCTCCTGCAGCTGTGATCAAGGCATCAGCTGAGGCTACAGTCTGCTCTGAGGCTTAACGAGAGAAGGATCCATATTTGTGGGCAGAACTCAGTTCTTTACAGCGGTAGGTATTTCAGTTTCTTGCTGGCTGTCAATTGGAGGCTGCTGTCAGCTCCTAAAAGCTTCTCTTACTTTCTTGCCCAATATTGGCAGCTCACTTCTTCAAAGCCAGAAAAGCAAGGAGAGACTCCAGCAAGAGGGTCACTACAATCTAATGCACATTCTGTCACCTTTGCCATGTTCTGTTGGCCAGAGGCAAGTCACAGGCCTCACACATACTCAAAGGAGGGGATCCACAATGGCCTGAGCATCAGTAGGAAGGGGTCATGGGGCCTACCCTAGAGCCTGCCCACCACCACAACTGGTTTAAACAAGGTAGATGTTCTCTCACTTGCAGAAGAAATCTGCAGGCAGGTGGTTCAGGGTGGTTCCGTAGTCATCAGGGACCCCAGCTCCTTCAGGCTCTCCAGCCTCCAGTCCTGAGGGTTTGGCCTTCCCCCTAAAGGACCAAAAAATTTATGTACCCTAGAACTTAAAGTATAATTTTTTAAAAAAATTGAACTGATAGAGCTTTAGCCAGTCATGCACAATCCAGGCAGCAGGTTGAAGAAAAGGCACTACTATAAAGACACATGCACACATATGTTCATTGCAGCCCTGTTTACGATAGCAAAGACCTGGAACCAACCCAAATGTCCATCAATGATAGACTGGACAAAGAAAATGTGGCACATATATACCATGAGATACTACACAGCCATAAAAACGATGAGTTCATGTCCTTTGTAGGGACATGGATTAATCTGGAAACCATCATTCTCAGCAAACTGACACAAGAACAGAAAATCAAACACCACATGTTCTCACTCACAGGTGGGTGTTGAATAATAAAAACACATGGACTCAGGGAGAGGAGCATCACACACTGGAGGCAGTGGCGGGGGCGGGGGTAGGGGAGGGACAGTGGGGGATGGGAAGGGTGGAGAAAGATAACATGGGGCGAAATGCCGGATATAGTATATACCTATGCAACAACTCCGCATGACCTGCACATGTACTCCAGAACCTAAAGTAAAATTAAAAAAAAAAAAAAGAAGCAGCAGCAGCAAGGCACCTACTCCCTTCCTTTTAAGGATACTTCTCACAAGTATCACTATTATCTTTAGCCTACATCCCACTGACCAGAACTTGGTCCGGGACTCTACCTTACTGCAAAGACAGCTGGAAAATGAGCTTCTCCTGAAATTAAGGAGAGGGAGAAGAAGGGGTTGAATAGGAGAAAGAAAGTGGCAGTCTCCGCTACACTGAACATCAACAAAGTGGGCCAGATAGGAGAGAAAGACAAAGCAAATCCCAGGTGACAGCTCGTGGGATCCTTTGTGAAAGAATGAAACAGTCCTGGAAGACCCCGGGAATCACTGGGAAGGACTGTCTGGGAAGCTGGAGGCCCTGTTAGATGGCATGGATGATGCTATTTCCAAGATTCCTTTTAACACCCAGGCCAGTGAGGCCTGGAAAACTCGTTAAATAATCCAGAGGTTCTCAGATTAAAATAATCATCAGAATCACCTCTTTGTCTAACAGTTCAGATCCAGAACCTGATTCTGGATGTGCTGAATTAGGATTTCTTAAAGTAAGGCCAGAAATTTTTATCAAACCAAGCTCTCAAGAGAGTCTAATGTCTATCAAGTTTGGAAACTACCATTATAGATATTTTCCAAAAAAAATTACTTTATCTTTCCCCAGCCTTCAAGCTAAGTTTCCTAGGCTTGGGATATAAAAGTATTTGTGAATCTAAATATCTGTCCAGTGACTCCAATGACTCTATTCTTGTGTGAGAGCGTATTAACTATCATATTAAACAGTTGACATTATGAGGTGATCTAGAAGGGCCCACCATCACTTAGCTAGAGGGTTTTCAAACTTAGAACTTTTTTATATTTTGGGCCAAACAATTCTTTGTTGTAAGGAGGTGCCTCGTGCTTTGTAGAATGTCTAGCAGCTTCCCTGGCCTCCATTCCCTAGATGACAATAGCGCTATCTCCAGTTATGTTAACAAATAAACTATGTCCAGACATTAGCAAATGGTACCAAAGGCAAAATCACTTCCAGTTGAGAACCCCCAATTGTGAAATGTTATCTTTAGTATTTCACAGACTCCCAGAAAATTCATGGCAACAGAAGTATTAAATAACACTGAGTGGGAATTAAGAAAATGCACATGAAATCTTATGGTCTGGATGCGACAATCGGTGCCTCCATTTTCCCGTGTGTATAAAAACTATGTGTTCTGTATAATTCTATATAATTTCCAGAAGTTAAGTGAGTGCTTACCTGACATTATTTTTTTTTTTATTTGTGTATTACCTACCTCTCCACTGAGAGGGTCAGGTAAAGGAGGCTGGTGATAAAATTTCTTCAACTTCATTTATGTCAAGCCCTTGCAACACAATAATACCTAATCTAAGCTAGCCTCAGACATCCTGTTTCTCATAAATAAGTTTAAATAAGGGAGATGTGCTATAGATATACTTTATGCTAAAATTTAAAGAACACATAATACATAGTTGGGAATTTAAACTTTTATTAATAAATCATGATTTTCTATTGAATACATAATAAACTACAATTAATAATAACATAACATTCCAACATTAAAAATTAAAACTTTCAGAATCTTGATCAATATATACAGCTTTAGTTCCTGGAAAAATAATATTTCAACAGTATTCTTCTCATATGCAAAACAGCTTCCCAAAATAGGAGATTTGTGAATGAAATTTTATAAAGCTTCCTGTGTACAAAAGAGATTGACTCCACATCAGCTGACCCCTACTGAAAATCAAAACCATAAAGGCTTGAAGGACCAGAATTGAGCGACATTCTGTTATCAAAAGATAAAAACTTAACGATCTACTAATGGAACATGGAACTGCCTTCTTGCCCTCAAGACAACATAAGATAGAATGATTCTTAAATATGTAGCAACACATATATCAATATTATCCCTATTACAGAGACACATGCATACCAATGTATAACTTTTCTTTGCAGTAAGAAACTCAGAAATCATCTAGGAAATATCTATTTTACTATGTTACAATTGAAATGAAAATGATGATGTATTTTATAAAATGATGCGATGTGGTACTGACTTTTGATGAGACATGAAAACACAACTCACTGGATAGAAACAGTTGTTAAAATAATCCTACTCTCACTGACATATACTTAATTTAAAAGTTACACTTACCGCTTAGTATTCTGAAGAGGATAAAGTAGTGATAAAAATAATTGCACCTTAAATTACTCCCAGTGTAACATAAGATATTTAATGTTAACATAAATATCATCTGAATAGATTATGGAAAAATTTTAATTTCTTAAAAGTGCTAGGCCTTACTGGAATTTGAAAACAAAAAAAGTGAGCAATATACTCTTCTGTCTGTCCAACAGAAGACTCTACTGAGAACGTAAAAGGTTCTGAAGTCCATTCACAAATGAGTCCACTTACTATAAGTGTCTTAAATTTACAATGTGCAAAAAACTAATGCACCCAAGAATATATCATGGCACCTTGACCCATGGTAACCACTTGGCAGACTCAAATAATAACGACCCTCATAGGGAGAAATCTTGCCAAGAGAGAATTTACAACATATTTTTAGAAAGAAATGAGTATTCAATAATTCAATAAAGCAAATTAGAAAAAGTAAGGTTGTCAAAAGGACTCCAGATTATATGCCAGCAGGTTAATAAAATAGTTCTTTTTTAAAAATGGCAAAGAAAAATCATAGTTCCAATGATTTTAACGTCTTGAGTCAGCCAGACATGTCAAATGAAATAATTGAATTCTGTCAAAATAAAAATAGTTGGAATTATATTGACAGTCTATTTATAACTATATTTAGCATAAATAGAAGTTAAAGCTAAATATGTCTTTAAAAAAATAATAATTATACCTAGACTCAAAAGAACAGGAGCAGGGAGAGTTATGCTATCTATAATTCTGAAAATTCCCACATTCAGGATATGGTATTGCATATGTAAGTAACAAGTCCTAGGTAACAAAAATATATCGTATGCTGTATAAGCAAAATGCTCCTCAGATTGTAATATATAATCCAAAATATTAAACCAAAGATACTATTTTTAGAATGTTTGAAAAACAAAGTACAATAGAACAACACAATAAAAGGAAGAATTTCATTGACCAGACATATTTTAATGTGCTTGAATTTCTTTTTTAAAACTATAACTAAAGGTAGTAAGATGGTAAAACCAAATATAAAAGTGTTATTCTGTCCTAGAAGTGTTTGGCTACTAGGTTTTCCCAACATGGAGTCTCTGGAAGCATTGACCAAACAGAAAGGGAGGTGAAATACGCTGGTGTCTTAAGGTTCCCAGTCAGTAGAAAAGAAGGGAGCTTTAGTTCATACCAGTAAATGACATTGACAGTATTCTAAATGGAAGAGCTTCAGCATAAGCAATCTTAATGGTAAAATGAGTTTTTTAATATTATTATCCATAGCATGTGAAGAAAATAATCTATACTATTTATCATTACTACTACATATACTCCTTTTCTCCTTATGCCTGTGGTATTTTAATCACTTTTAGTCCAAGTCCACTGCTTATAGCAGAGCAAGTTCTCCAAGGGAAGTATGAAGGAAGAAGTGGCTGGGACATCTGCAGAGCCCCATGCCCCAGAAGGCAGTGCTAGCTAACCCTTTCTCTTCCTTCTCGTTGTCCTCCTGACTTTCAATAAACTTACGATAAAAAGAGACGAGTTACAAGGTACTTTTAAATTGAAAACCTGAAGTTCTTCACCAAAAAAGTATTCAAATGCTAGTTTTTAAACAAGGAAATATGCTTTAAAAAAGATACAACCTCTCTTCCAATGGCCTTTCCATTCTAGTGTTTCCTAATATATTACACCAAAAGTTCACTATACATTAGGTACCAAAGAATATAAAGTATCGATTGTCAGTATAAGGTTCTCAGGCCAGGGCAGAGGAGGGGAAAGTCCTTTGCCAAGACCCTCCCCCAATTTCTTTATAAGATTATTTGACCTTTAAAGAACACCCAGAGTATAAAGGGCAAAAACACCATTACAAGGAGGCCCCAACATAGCAAGTGCCTGTTTTAGAACACATTGTGTCAGAGGTGTAAGAGATCTAGAAACTTTTCCCCGCTTAAAAATAAATGCAAGAAAATTAGGTACTTGATACTTAACTGCCCTCTTCATAGACCACTCTCTGGGATCTATTTTCTATATATAGGTTTGACAGCTTTAAAATATTGAATGTTAGTTATTCCTACCATGGTATCCAAAATATCCATAAGTAATATATACCATTCATTCCACTATAATTTCTGAAAATTCATTAAAATAAGAGCATTTTTTTAAATTAACTTTAAAAGATACATTTGCATACTTTCTGATGGATTTATTTTTAAAAAACTAAAAACATAAAACAAATTCTTTGGAGCCCATGGCAAGTACTTTTTCTCGAGTCCACTTGAGAGAAATGCCAATGAGCTAAAGAGCAAAACTAAACCATTTCTTAGATTGAGTAAAAGATCATTAATTGTTGACTCATATCTAAATTATTTCAGTATATTTACAAGGCAAAGAAGAAAGGGAGACGGAACGGAAAGAAAGAACGAGGAGAAGGAGAAAAGGGGACATCTTTAAAATTTCCATCCAGATAAATTATATTACTCTTCAGAATACAGGGCAACTAAAAATTGAGGTGCTCAGGATTCACGGATCTTAAAAGTTCACAGCAAGCATCAGATGTCGCTAGATGACTGGCAGTCTGATGCTCAGATCCCTGAGCCTAGAAGAGGTTCGACAGAACCCCTGGCCAATGCCAGGGATCTTTAGGTCAGCAGTCATGTCAAGATGCTCTGATTCTCCACAAACTCAGCTTCTTTCTCAAATTGCAGGGAAGTCGGTCTGCAGTGATTTACCTAGTATTTTGTTGTGCCCTGGCTCACAGTGTCTCCTTGTCTAGGATCTTCTAATCGAAGTCCCTTGAGGCACATATTGCAGTGCTCTCTGACTCTACCCCTGAAGTAGAGTCGGTGTGGGGCTGAGGATGTGGGAAGGAGCGAGCACACCCAGCACCCTCCAGGGCAGTGTTTGGTATGCTCCTTAACCTCTGTGATGGCATGCAAAGCACAGGGACATGTACTGCCCCTCTTACATTTCTCTATAGAGGAAATAGGGAGGGGAAAGGCTGGGGTGTGTGATCAGATTTCCAGCGAAAAAAGACAATGCCACTAAAAAAAAAAAAATTCACCACCTACATTCTAAAAAGAAAGAATTTCCAGTTAAGAAGTATCTACTGAGACCACTGGGCATGGGGCAGGGTGGGGTGGGGTGGGCAGTATGGTTAGGTTGGTGGTGGAAAGGGAACAGATCAAGCTCCTCCTGCTGGCTGTTTTCTCCCATTCCCAGGGAAATCCATCTTTAAGCAAACATGGATATGCAATAATGCTTAAGAATCTAGGTTCATTTCTTTCACAAAATGAGGAGAATAACTATTCTAAAATACCTTTATTCTGGAGAAAACAAACACCTCCAAAAAAAATCCTAAAAGATTTTGAGAGGGGAAAATATAGACATACAACTGCATTCATTCTGATCTTCCACACAAAGACCAGGCGAAGAAATCTATGCAGCTATACACACTAGGACCTGTTGTACACCACCCCTACCCCAACCCCATAGAAAGAAAAAAAAACTGTTTTTCAAAATAGAAGCAATATTCGATTATGAAAACAAAGCAATCACATGTAAGTACTGGAAATGTTAGTGTTACATGGAGTCATTTAAAAATAAATCACAGCCAAAGTTGCAAAAAGTACAGAAGTGTGAAACAGAAAATAAAAATGACTGAAGAGTGATGATGGGAGCGTGGAGCTCCATCCTCACAAGGACGGCAGCCCTGGATGTCGCGACAAAGGTCACAGGAGGACAGCTTCCCCTCAGAGTTGTAACTTCTCACCGCCTGTCTCCCTGTTCAAAGAAGCAGACATCAGTTCACACGGCTCCCTTGTTTAGAAACATTGACTTTGCCAAAACATAAGAGCATTTCGATACACTCTTCTGAGTTTTCCATTCTTTACCTAATTTTATTTTTCTTTATAAGAAACAACTGAAATGTTGAAGAGGGGTCCAAAGTACTAACCAAATCCAAGGGAGAAACAATGCACTCAGTCCAATCTGTCTACCACCAGCAGTTGGCGAGCATTAAAAGACAGCAAATCGACTGCAGCTGCACACTGCAATCACAAGCACCACTCTAATCTCTTACTGCATCAGGAAGAATTTTCAGTTGAGGACTCTTTAACCTCCGCAAGAGTTTATTTTAGGATGGCATTTTCTATGCACTCAAATCAAATTCTAATCATTAGAACTACTGAAAATAGGCATTTACCCTGGGTGCTAGTAAAAAATACATAAATATGAAGGGAAGACAGCCTATGCAATACTTTGTTTTAATGTTTTTAAACATTGAGCATATAGTATCTAAAAGCTAACATGAAAAAACTAAATAAAATACCTATAAAACCATAGTAAGCTCACTGTAAAACACAAATGAGTTTTATCATTTTAAAAAAACATATTCTGATTTCAAATTTATTCATGATTTTTCAGAGATTGTTGTCCATATCATATTTGTGTTTTGAGATTTTTTTTAACTTGTAATTTAGGTTCTGGGGTACATGTGCAGATCATGCAGGACTGTTACATAGGTACATATGTGGCAAAATGGTTTGCTGCCTTCATGCCCCCATCACCTATACCTGGTCTTTCTCCCCTCATTATCCCTCCCCACCCCCGCCATCCCTCCCCAGCCCCCCAATTACTGACCACAGTGTGTGATGCTACCCTCCCTGTGTCCATGTGTTCTTATTGTTTAACACCCGCCTATGAGTGAGAACATGCACAAACTGATCGTTTTTTATGGCTGTGTAGTATTCCATGGTGTATATGTGCCACATTTTCTTTATCCACTCTATCAGTGGTGGACATTTGGGTTGGTTCCAAGTCTTTGCTATTGTAAACAGTGCCACAATGAACATATGTGTGCATGTGTCTTTATAACAGAACAATTTATAATTCTTTGGGTATATACCCAGTAATGGAATTGGTGGGTCAAACGGAATTTCTATTTCTAGGTCCTTGAGGAATTGCCACACTGTCTTCCACAATGGCTGAACTAATTTACACTCCCACCAACAGTATAGAAGTGTTCCTATTTCTCCACATCCTTTCCAGCATCTGTTGTCTCCAGATTTTTTAATGATCACCATTCTAACTGGCATGAGATGGTATCTCAATGTGGTTTTGATCTGCATTTCTCTAATGACCAGTGATGATGAGCTCTTTTTCATATGTTTGTTGGCCTCATCAATGTCCTCTTTTGAAAAGTGTCTGGTCATATCCTTCACCCGCTTTTGAATGGGTTTGTTTTTTTCTTGTAAATCTGTTTTAGTTTTTGTAGATTCCGGATATGAGTCCTTTGTCAGATGGGTAGATTGCAAAAATTTTTTCCCATTCTGTTGGTTGACAGTTCACTCTAATGACTATTTCTTTTGCTGTACAGAAGCTCTGGAGTGTAATTAGATCCCATTTGTCTATCTTGGCTTGTTGCCATTGCTTTTAGTGTTTTAGTCATGAAGTCCCTGCCTATGCCTATGTCCTGAATGGTTTTTCTAGGAGATTAATGGCTGCTGTTTGAGAGGTTTAGAAACTTCAAATTGTATTCAAAGCAGGGCTTTTCATTTTCAACATGATCTTGAGTGAGTACTATAACCTCTGGGTGTTCTTATTTTATGCATTTAAGAAATATGAAATCAAATAAGTACCTTAATAAAATATCAAGTTGTATTTATTCAGTCTCTACTTTGTCTCTACATCAGATCAAGCATCAGATACTTAATAGAATCATTTCTAACACAGACAACAGTCCCCTGAGATGATACTACTCGAGTGACTAGTGGTTAGTATAAAAGGGATCTTATGATAGTTCACACAAACAGGCTGAAAGCTAGCCTATTTGTGGGTACTATCTTCTGACTTAGATATGTATATGTTGCTTTCTTATTTTCTTTGTGAAGATACCGAGTAGAATAATTAATAATTCCATATGGCCTAAAAACTGGAAAGAGAGAATGTTGGAGTATTGTGATCTAGTTCTCTGAAAAAGTAGTAGACCATATTTATTTCTCACTGCCTAAAATGTAGTCAAATCTACCTCTTTTCTTTCAAACTATGTATCTGTGTTATAGTTTGAATGTTCCTGCCAAATCTCATGTTGATACTACTTGCTAATATAGTGGTATTGGGGAAGTGCTTTAAGAAGTGATTAAGTCATAAGGGCTTCACCCAGATGAATAGATTAGTTAAGGGAGCAGATTAGTTATGGTGGAAGTCTGGCCCTCATTTTCTCTCTGACTCTCACATGCTCTCATTCCATCTAGCCTGCCCTTCTGCCATTGGATAATCGTTGTGAGATTCCTGTACCCCACTCTTGAACTTCCCAGTCTTAAGAACTGTAAGAAACAAACCTATTTTACTTAGAAATTACTTAGACTCAGGAATTCTGGTATAGCAACAGAAAACAGACTAAAACAATCTGTGAAATGAAGAAAATAACGTGTATAACAGTATTTAACCTTACCAACAGTGTACATTATCTATTTATTACTAAGTACTATAAATAACTTTAAAGTAATATTTCAGCCTATACTACCAAAAGTGATCTACATATTCAGTGCAATCCCTATCAAAATCTCAATGACATTTTTTATATAAATAAAAAAATTCTAAAATGTATATAGAATCTCAGGGGGCCCTGATTTGCCAAAATAATTTTGAAAAATAACCAACTTGGAAGTCTCACACTTCCTGATTTCAAAATATACACTGTCTCATATATGATCAATTCATCTTTGACAGAGGTGCTAAGATCACACAATGGGGAAAAGACAGTCTCTTGAAGAAATGATATTAAGAAAATGATATATAGACATGAAAGGAATGAAATTGAGCCCTATACTTATACCATATACAAAAACTAACTCAAAATGGATTAAAGACATAAACATAAGATACAAAACTATAAGACTCTTAGAAAAAAAGGGGAAAAACTTCATGACATTGAATTTGGCAATAATTTATTGGATATGACACCAAATGCCCAGACAACAAAAGCAAAAATAAACAAATCAAACTACATCAAACTTTAAAATTTCTATATACCCTAAAAAAAAAAAACAGAATGAAAAAGATGAGAAAGAAGGAATCCTCCCTAAATCATTCTGTAAAGCCAATATCACCCTAATGCCAAAACCAGGAAAGGACATGAAAAAGAAAACTACAGACCAAAATCCATAATGAACATAAATTCAAAAATCTTCAACAAAATACTAGCTAGCTGAATCAAACAGCATATCGAAAAGATAATCCACCATGATCAAGTTGGTTTCACACCAGGTATGCAGGGATGGTTTAAATAAATAAGTCAATAAATGTGATAAACCACATAAACAGAATTAAAAACAAAAATCACATGATTATTTCAATAGAGAAAAAGCATTTGACAAAATCCAGCATCCCTTTACGATTAAAACTCTCAACAAAATAGGCATAGAAGGGACATACCTTAGGTAATAAAAGCTATCTATGACAAATCCACAGCTGA
Organism: Cheracebus regulus; assembly: GCA_963574635.1. Taxonomy (NCBI): domain Eukaryota; kingdom Metazoa; phylum Chordata; class Mammalia; order Primates; family Pitheciidae; genus Cheracebus; species Cheracebus regulus. Next base: position 16,130 of record CAUYQU010021745.1, read on the forward strand.
TTTTATACTAAATGGGGAAACATGAAAGCATTCTCCCTGAAAACAGTAACAAGACAAGGATGCCAATTTTCCCCACTTCTATTCAACATAGTACTTAAACTCTTAACCAGAGCAATCAGACAAGAAAAAGAAATGAAGGGCATCCAAATCTGTAAAGAGGAAGTTGATCAATGTTCCATTGATCTATATGCTGGTTTTTATACCAGTACCATGCTGTTCTGGTGACTATGGTCTTATAGTATACTTCGATGTCAGGTAATATAATGCCTGCAAATTTGTTCCTTTTGCTTACTCTTGCTTTGGCTATGAGGGCCCTTTTTTGGTTCCATATGTATTTTATGATTATTTTTCTAGTTCTGTGAAGAATGATGGTGATATTTTGATAGAAATTGCATTAACTATGATCATTTTCACAATACTGATTCTGCCCATCCATGAGCATGGGATGTGTTTCCATTTGTTTGTGTTATGTATGATTTCTTTCAGCAGTGTTTTGTAGTTTTTCTTGTAGAGGTCTTTCACCTCCTTTGTTAAGTATATTCCTAAATATTTAATTTTTTCTGCAGTTATTATAAAAGGGGTTGACTTCTTGATTTAATTCTCTGCTTTGAGGCTGTTGGTGTATAAGAGAGGTACTGATTTGGTAAAATCTTAAAGCTCCAAAATGATCTCCTTTGACTCCATGTATCACATTTATGTCACATTGATATAAGAGGTGGGTTTCCATGGTCTTGGACAGCTCTGCCCCTGTGGCTTTGCAGAGAACAGCTTCCCTGGATGTTCTCCTGGCTGCTTTATCCAGCTGGCATTGAATGTGGCTTTTCCAGATGCACAGTGCAAGCTATCACTGGTTCTATCATTCTGGGGTCTGGAGGATGGTGGTCCTCTTTTCAAAGCTCTACTAGGTGGTGCCCCAGGAGGTATTTTGTGTGGGGACTCTGACCCCACATTTCCCTTTCCAGACTGTGTTAGCAGAGGTTCTCTATGAGGGCCCAACCCCTTCAGCAAACTTCTGCCTGGGCAACCATGCATTTCCCTACATCTTGGGAAATGTAGGCAGAGGCTCCCAAACCCCAATTTCTGATTTCTGTGCACTTGCAGGCTCAATACCACATGAAGGTTGCCAAGGCTCAGGGCTTGCACCTTCTGAAGCCATGGCCCAAGCTCTACATTGGCCCCTTTCAGCCACAGCTAGATGGGCTTGTATCCAGGGCTCCAAGTCCCCAGGCTACACGTGGCATGGAAACCTTGGGCCTGACCCAAGAAACCGTTTTTTCCTTCTAAGTCTACAAGCCTGTGATGGGAGGGGATGCCGAGAAGACATCTGCCCTGCCCTAGAGATATATTCCCTATTGTCTGGGGGATTAACATTTGACTCCTCATTACTTATACAAATTTCTACAGCCAGCTTGAATTTCACCTCAGAAAATGGGATTTTCTTTTCTGTCACATTGTCAGCCTGCAAATTTTTTAAACTTTTATGCTCTGCTTTCCTTATACAACTGTTAAAACAGCACCCAAGTCACCTCTTGAATGCTTTGCTGCTTACAAATTTCTTCTACCAAATACACTAAATCATCTCTCTCAAGTTCAAAGCTATATAAATCTCTAGGGAAGGGGCAAATTCTGCCTGCTATGTCTTTGCTAAAACATAACAAAAGTCACCTTTTCTCCAGTTCCCAAGTTCCTCGTCTCCTTCTGAGACCACCTCAGCCTGGATTTCATTGCCCATATCATTATCAGCATTTTAGTCAAAGCCATTTAACAAGTCTCTAGGGAGTTCCAAACTTTCTCACATTTTCCTTTCTTCTTCTAAGCCCTCCAAACTGTTTCAACCCCTGCCTATTACCCAGTTCCAAAGTCGGTATTTCACATTTTTTGGTATCTTTTTAGCAGTGGCCTACTCTACTAGTACCAACTTATTTTATTAGACTGTTTTCATGCTGCTGATAAAGACATACCCCAGACTGAGCAATTTACAAAAGAAAGAGGTTTAATAGACTTACAGTTCCACATGGCTAGAGAGGCCTCACAATAATGATGGAAGGCAAAAGGCACTTCTTACATGATGGCAGCAAGAGAGAGAATGAGAGCCAAGCAAAAATAGGTTTCTCCTTATCAAACCATCAGATCTTGTAAAACGTTTTCACTACCACCAGAACAGTATGAGAGAAACAGCCCCAATGATTCAATTGTCTTTCAACCATTCTGCCTCACAACATGTAGGAATTATGGGAGTACAAATCAAGAGGAGACTTGAGTGGGTACACAGAGCCAAATATCAAAACCATAATGGAATACCACCTTCCTCCTGCAAGAATGGCCATAATCAAAAAGTCAAAAAAGAATAGATGTCTGTGTGGATGTGGTGAAAAGAGAACATTTTTACACTGCTAGTGGTAATGTAAAGTAGTATATAACCACTATGGAAAACAGTGTGGAGAGTCCTTAAAGAACTAAAAGTACATCTACCATTTGATCCAGCAATCTCACTCCTGCATATCTACCCAGAGGAAAAGAAGTCATTACCTGAAAAAGATACTTGCACATGGATGCTTATAACAGCACAATTAGTAATTGCAAAAATATGGAACCAGCCCAAATACTCATTAATCAATGAGTGGATAAAGAAAATGTGGTATGTATATATATATATATATCATGGAATACTACCCAGCCATAAAAAGGAATGGAATAATGGCATTTGCAACCACCTTGATGGAATCGGAGACCCTTATTATAAGTGAAATAAATCAGGAATGGAAAACCAAACATCACATGTTCTCACTCATAAGTGGGAGCTAAGCTATGAGGATGCAAAGGCATAAGAATAATACAATGGACTTTGGAAACTTTTGAGTGAAGGGTGAGAGGAGGGTTAGGGATAAAAGACTACACATTGGGTACAGAGTACATTGCTCGGTTGATGGCTGCACCAAAATCTCAGAAATCACCACTAAAGGACTTATTCATGTGACTAGACATCACCTGTTCCCCAAAAACGTATTGAAATAAAAAAGAAATCATTTATAGGATAAAATATTTGCAAATAATATATCTGTTACAGGGTTAGTATTCAGAATATATGAAGACATTTACAACTCAACAGCATAAAAACAAATAACCTGATTTTAAAATGGGCAAAGAATCTAAATAGACATTTCTCCAATTAAGGTGTACAAATGTCCAACAAGCATAGGAAAAAATGCTTAACATCAGTGATCATTAGAGAAATACAAATAAAAATCCCAGTGAGATATCACCTCACACCCACTAGGATGGCCACTATCAAAAAAAGAAAATCGTATGTGGGAGAAATTGGAACCTTTGTGCAGTGGCGGTGGGAATGTAAATTAGAGCAGTCACTATGGAAAAATGAATGGAAGTTTCTCAATAAACTAAAAATGGAATCACCATGTGATCTACTAATTCCAGTATTGTGTGTATATCAAAAAGATTTGATAGCAGGTTATCAAATAAGTATTTGTGCACTCATGTTCATTGCATTGTTAGTCACAATAGTCAAGAGATGGAGGCAGCCCAAGTGTTCATTGACAGATGAATGGATAAAGAAAATGTGGTATACACATGCAATTGACTATTATTCAGCTTTAAATTGGAAAAAAATTCTGTCACATGATACAACATGGATAACACTTGCTGACATTATGCTGAGTGAAATAAGCCAGTCACAAAAAGATAAATACTTGGATTCCACTTACATGAGGTAAGTCAAGTAGTCAAAATTGTGGAAACACAAAGTAGAATACTGGCTGCCAGGAACTGAAGGGAGAGGGAGACTGAGATTTGTTTGATGAATACAGTTTCAATTTTGCAAGATGAAAAGTTCTAGAGATCTGTTACATAAAGATGTGAATATAGTTAACACCAGTGAACTGCACACTTGAAAATAATTAAGAGGGAAATTTTCTTTTTGAGGCAAAGTCTCTGTTACACAGGCTGGAGTGCAGTGATGTGACCACAACTCACTGGATCCTCAACTTCTTGGGCTCAAATGATCCTCCAGCTTCAGCCTTCTAAGTAGCTGGGACTCGAGGTGTACACCACCATGCACAGTTAACTTTTATTTATTATTTTTTTTTAAGAGATGGGATCTATTTTGGCAGGGCTGGTCTGAAACTCCTGGCCTCAAGTGATTCTTCCACCTTGCCCGTCCAAAGTCCTGGGATTGCAGGTGTGAGCCACAGCACCTGGCCTAAGAGGGTAAATTTTACATTGTGTTTTAATCACAATTTAAAAACTATTCCAGAAAGAATAATTAACTTATTTAAAAATACTTTATTGACGATTAAAAGAAAGTCTTTTCCATTACGTGTCATTCTATATGCTCCCAACGTCATTTTTATTAGGCATTTTAAAGGTTCACATCTTTGCATTTATTTCTAAGATATTTTATTTCAATTTGTAAAATACGACTTAATTGTGACATTTGGCTTACTCATACAATCTCTGTAAAACTATTTTACTTCTGTAGTTTAAACTAATTCAGTCTAAGAAAGAGGTGTAGCTCACTTAAAATTCTTGATCTTGTATTCTCACATTTATAGTTATGCAGTCTCACTGTAAATGTTATTTTATTGGCCACCTGTTTCTTTGGGACACAGGAGGTTTATCTTATTCAGAAAGTTCTCAGGAGTTTCAAAGGCTCTTTCTCATAGCTGCTCAACTCACAATGCCCTCCACCTTTTTCTTTAAGGTGATTGAATAAAGAAGAATACACTACAGCCCTAGAATGCTATCATTGTATGCCCTCTAAGACCTTGGTATATGACCAAAGAAGGGGCAATATCCTTACTAGTAAAAGTAATACTTATCTGAAAATGAAGTGTCACTTATTATACCGTATTCAGACTGTACAATACAATGAGTGGTGTTCCCTTCAAAGTAATCACTTGGGAGGCTACACATTTTATTCTAATTCTGCTGCCTTTGCTTGGAACAATGCAAGAGCTTTTCTTTTGGAACTGTCATCAGAGCCAGTTTAGAGCCACATGAGGAAACCAGTCCCATTGCTTTATAGCAACATCTTGTATAATGTGTAAGACAAAATGACAGGATCATTTCTTTCAATGAGAGCTCATCTGAGATTATTTGCACACCGTCATTATAAATGAGAGAAAATTCAGACCTGGCTTAAATGCCCAACTACTTCCTCAAACCCTATGTGATTTTTCCCAGTCAGGAAAACCCTCCCTCCTCGGAACTACCAAAGTGCTATGCTGATACTAGTCTTAGGGCAGTGAGGTCATATTGCTATGGGTTATAGTTAGTTCTACACCTTTCCCTTTTTAAATCATAAGCTCCTTAGAAACGTGTCTTATTCAGGTTTATACTTCCCTTACACAGTACATTATCAGTAAATATTTGTTGAATGAATAAATGACCAAGAGGAAACCACTTCTTAAAAAAAAAAAAACTTTTAAAAACCTTCAGAGGTAAATGTGCAGGTTTATTTTATATGTAAACTTGTGTCATTGGGGTTTGCTCTACAGATTGTTTTGTCTCGCAGGTTTTAAACCTAGTACCCATTAGTTACTTTTTCTGATCCTCTCCCCTCTCCCACTCTCTAGCCTCAACTAGGCCCCAGTGTCTGTTGTTCTCCTTTTGTGTTCATGTGTTCTCCTCATTTAGCTCCCACTTATCAGTGAGAAAATGCAGTGTTTGATTTTTTGTTCTTTCATTAGTTTGCTAAGACTAATGGCCTCCAGCTTCATCCATGTTCCTGCAAAAGACATTATCTCATTCCTTTTTGTGGCTTCATAGTATTCTATGGTGCATATGTACCATATTTTCTTTTTCCATTCTGTCATTGATACACATTTAGGTTGATACCATGTGTTTGTTATTGTAAATAGTGCTGCAATGAACATTTGCATGCATGTGTTTTTATGGTAGAGTGTTTTATATTCCTTTGGTTATATACCCAGTAATGAGATTGCTGAGTCAAATGGTAGTTTGGTTTCTAGATCTTTGAGGAATTGACACACTCCTTTCCAAAATGGTTGAACGAATTCACACTCCCACCAACAATGTAAAAGCATTCCCTTTCCCCAGCATGTGTTATTTTTTGATATTTTAATAACAGCCATTCTGATTGGTGTGAAATGGTATCTTTTGTGATTTTGATTTGCATTTCTCTAATAGTGATATTGAGCTTTTCTTCATATGCTTGTTGGCAGCCTGTATGTCTTCCTTTGAAAAGAGTCTGTTCATGTCCTTAGCCCACTTTTTAATGGAGTTGTTTGTTTTTTCTTGTAAACTTAAGTTCCTTATAAATGCTGGATATTAGACTTTTGTCAGATGGATAGTTTGCAAATATTTTCTCCCATTCTGTAAGTTATCTGTTTATTCTGTTGATAGCTTCTTTTGCTGTGCAGAAGCTCTTAGGTTTAACTTGATCTCATTTGTCAAGTTTTGCTTTTGTTGCAATTTCTTCTGGCTTCTTTATCGTGAAATCATTGCTCTTTCCTATGTCCAGAATGGTATTACCTAGGTTGTCTTCCAAGGTTTTGATAGCTTTATGTTTTCCACTTAAGTCTTTAATCCATCTTGAGTTGATGTTTGTATATGGCATAAGAAAGGGCCCAGTTTTCATCTTCTGCATATGGCTAGCCAGGTACCCCAGCACCATTTATTGAATAGGGAGTCCTTACCCCATTACTTTTGTCAACTTTGTTGAAGATCAGATGGTTTTAGATGT